>JABUQX010089976.1:22500-30776 GCA_015478945.1 Trachelipus rathkii
TATATATATTAATTAATATATAAAATATATAATATAATATATATATATATATATATATATATATATATATATATTATATAATATAGTATAAATATATATATATATAGGCCTATATTATATTTGTGTTTATTTTCTGGCTGAAAAAATTGCATTCTGTCGATAATGTTCGGGGGGGGCTGGCAGCCCCCTCAGCCCCCCCCCCTGGCTACGCCCCTGTGGGCAGCAATATAGTAAAAGGAGAAACGATTCGCGAGTAGAAGGTTGTGGTGGAAAGTGGAGGAGTGAAGCCGGGAGAAAGACCCCGGGGGCCGAATTGTTAGAGAGCCCTGAAGACATATGGACGCCAAAATGAGTCATCTGAATGAGAATGGTGTAGCTTTCTGATATGAGTGACTGCTCCGGAAAATCGATTGCTGGCTCCGGTGGACAGCCCATTAATGTTTTTTCTGATAGAATATATATATCATATATATATATATATATATATTATATTATATATATAATATATATATATATATATTATATATTTATATAATATAATATTATATATATATTATTAAATATATATATATATATATAATATATATATGAAAACAAGAAGATATAAATATTTAAATTAAATGTATCGCACATAAGTTTGCTTGGAAAATTATTTTTAGCATTTTTAAGGCGTTTTAATTTATGTGAAAAAGTTGGCAACATTGCCTGGTCCAGTTCGTTAATGTAGGCAATGCTCAGTATTTATTTTTAATTTTTTATATTGTATAACCTACATTAAGTTGGGAAATGAAATAGAAAATGTAGAGATAGAAGTTACTAGTGGAATAAAGCAAGGGTGTACAGGATCTACTACATTATTCAAACTTGTTACTTACAAAATAATTAAGGATTCTGGACAAAGAAAAGGCAATATAGTACGGTTCCAGAAAAATAAACAGTTTCTTCTTTGCTGATGATGGCCTGATCTTAGCAGAAAATGTAAACGATGCAGCTGCAAATATTAGGACATTACTACAGATAAGTGGGGAATGTGGTCTAGAAAATAAACAAAGAGAAAAGCAATGTACTGATTTTTAACATGGAACAACCACCAACGGAGATTGAAGGTATCCAAGTGGTGGACAAAATAAAATACCTAGTGCTTATATTATAAACAAAGAGAAAAAAACATGTTTTTTAAAACTTGAAATGGAGCTGCAATTTCTTGTTTTCCGTTCACACGTTGGCTAGCTTATCTGCTTGTTCATCAATTGGAAAGAGGGCTGCAACCATAGAATCTGCTTATACGGGAAAACGTACTGGAAAAAAATGGGCAAACTCTCCCAGCATTTTTTATGGATTCCATGCTAATTGCTCACAAAAACAAGAATTAGATCAAGTTTACAAACAATTGAAAACACAGTATAAGGAAGATTAAACTATGGAGGGACTAGGTACACCCCCACTGCAGTTCTCTGAGGGAAGAGATTGGAGCATCATCAATGCGCAGGGAAGAATAATAACTAACGAATTAAAATTTATGAAATCAATATCAGAAGGAAAAAAAGAAAGTCTTAAAACACCATACTTGAAAAATGAAAGCACGAAGGGAAAAAATGGGGAGACTGCACAATGTGGATACAATGATCAAAGTTATGATAGACCATAGTAAGCAACGTAGAAAGGCTTGAACAAGAAAGAGATTGCCTGAAAAAGTAAAAAGCTGGGACCGTACATCAATGGAAAGAAAGAAATAGGAGCAAAGAGAAGTCTACAAATGTACCGAAGATGAAAATACGGCAATTGAAGAAAGCTCAACGATTAACAACTCCTTTCACAGTGATACTTTCCAGGGCCAGAATCCATAATATCTTTGATACCTAGAAATGGAGAAACAGTTCTCAAATGGCGAAATTACTGTGACATAGTGGAGTTGAAGAAGAACCTGATACAGCTTCATTGTATCTGCCCACGAATATTGAAGATCTTAGAATTAACTCCATTGAACTTCAAAACCACGAATGCAGAAGACCAAATGAGGTGCTGGAGAGATGGCTATTTGAATCTCACAACATGGAGGAAGTTAAATACATTTTAGGGAAGATTGGGGAAGAAGAGAAAAAAAGGATATCTTCAACAAAATGACAATAACAATGGTGAATGATTAAAATAGGAAATAATAATAATAATTGGCAAATAATAATTAATAATAATATAATGAAAATAGAATAATAATAAATAATAATAAATAATATGAATAATAATAATAATAATAATAATATAATTAATAATAATAATAATAATAATAATGAATTAAATAAAATAATAATAATATATAATAATAATAATAATAATAATATAATAATAATAATTAATAATAATAATAATTAATAATAATACTATTAGTAATAATAATAAAAAAATTTTGTAATAATAAAATATAATATAAGATTAGAAATTAATAATATTATTCATCAGGATAGAATTTAAGTGGTGGTAGTGGATAGGCCATCTGGTAATATTGGAGCAAGGTGCTATTAAGTTTATAAGGCAAATAAATAGTTAAGTCAAAGTGGCAGTCAGTGACAATTATTCATAATGACACTCTCTGTCATACCTATCAACATCGTAGATTCTTCTTGCCATACTCCTTCTCTCTCTAGCCACTACTCCTAAATCTCGTCAACCTTCCACTCGATCAATTCACATCGCTCACCCTTCTACTCTCCTTTATTGTTTCATCATCCTTCCATATTCACTCCGCCCTCCTCGAGTCCATTCATCATCAGTATTACTTATAAGGTATCCCTCTTCCCTGATACACAATCACTCCATATTCTTAATTCAAACACACACACATTATCACACTTTTGGGCACTCCGTCGCAACAACGGGTCACATAACACTTCATCATACCCACCACACCCCACACATTACTCTTTTTCCTCCATTCTTCTCCACTCTACGCTTCTCACTACTACATCTCATTTCTATCTCACTTACATCTCTCTTTACTTTATTTTTTTCAATCTTACTAGACTATTACCCCTCCTCTACTTACACCCTGACATCAGCAACTACCTCTAGGAACCCACACTGTCGCGGACACCTCGTTACCTACCTCGCCTCCCTACTCCCCATCCTTCACATTCGGCATTCATTAATGTAAGTTCTTAGTTATTAGATCTTTAATAATTTTAATAGAAATTTCAGGAGATATTTATAGTTGACAAGTTAAAAATAGATTTTACAGCAATGTACTAGAGCTAGATAGTGATTACAAATTAGTCTGCTATCAACTTATTTAAATTATAGATTATTATTGATGTATTTGTATTTTTTAATTTTTATTTTAATTTTTTTATTTTTTGTTTGTATTCATTTTCCTTTTTTTTTATTTTCTCGTTTTTCAATATTTACATAAAGTCAAAATGAGAGGTGTTTTATTATATTTGTGTTTAGCTGTATTTAGTATTTTTGAGTATTTTTACTTATTTTATTTTTTTTTAATTTACCATTTTATTATTTTAATTTTTCTTTGTCTTTAAACCACATTTTTATCCTTATTTTATTTAGCTTATTTCATTTTCTTTTATTATTTTCATTTATTTATTTTCTTGTTTTAATATATTTAATCATGTATTCATAAAATATTGTTTGACACTTTATTATATGTATGGTATATATTATTTTACTTTATTTAAACTTTATTTTAATTTTGTCCCTTATTTTTGGTTTGCATATGTATCATTATTTTTATTAACTATATATTCATGTACTATTATTATAGCTCATTTACTTTTAAATTTTATAAAGATAAAAATTTAAAGTTTATTATTAAATAACAATAGTTTTTTTTACAATCAAAATATTGTTAAGTGGTGCCGATGTTAAGTGGTTTTCAAAAACTTATATAATAAATAAATCAATATACTATTTTAACTTGTTGTTCATCTCTTTTTTCAATTTTGTTATAAATTTCTTTTTAATTATATCAATATAAATAATTTCATTATAATCCAAATCTCATTATTTGTAATATCGCATTTTAAAAAAACTTTTATTACTACTTTTTTGGAGCTGTATTTAAAAATCAAAATAAGTGTATGTGAGAGAATATTCCTAGTCACAAAAGTCCAGATCATCTGCGTTTTACTGACCAATAATAGATTCAATACTTACTTTTTTTACTTATTTTTTTTGGGGCTGTATTTAAAAATCAATATCGTATTTTTTATATTTAATAAATTATTTGGCAAAGCTATATTAGATTCATAGCTCACTTATGTTACTACTTTTTTCTTATTGACTTATTTCATATTTAATAATTAATTTTCTTATGCAAATTTATTTCCTAATATTATTTATTTTCTTTTTATTTTAATTTTAGCTGTAAACTTCAAATACTGAGTACTTTTAAACGAATTATTTTGTTTAAAACCTTATAACAATAAATAAATAGTAAATTTTTAAGTAAAGATTCTAACTGGACATTTTTTTGAATCGTAATAATCTGTATTTTATATTGCACCTTTAACACTGCATCAAATTAAAGATAATATTAACATGAAAAGTGTTTGAATAATCCAGAAGGATATTATAATACAGTTTATGTGGAAGCTTTCTCTTTTTTTTTTTCTTTATTTTGAAATTTCGGGATGATCAAACTCTAAAACAAGCTACTTTAAGATTGGATAGAGACACAAATTTATGGGCTGATAGAATCAATACTATTAATAATAATTAAGAACATTTGATTATTATTGCTAAAAGTACGTTTTTTCCTAAAATTTCAACAATGGAGGTCTCGCAGAGCTGGTGAGATTTTGATTCAAAGAAAACAAATATAAAAAAAAACATAAAAAAAAAACAAAACAAAAAAACTTAAAAAAAGAAATAAAAAAAAAAAAAGAAAGAACAAAAAAAAAACTTTATTGAGAACCATTACATAAAAGAAAATCTAAGATTGAGAAGAGAGTGTATCATGTTAGCTCACCATATGCAAGTTCTATACACACTGTGGTTCCGCCACTACTATCTAATTCTTCCAAAATGGAGACTTTTGATGTTTTGTGCAGATTCAGTAGCGGAGAGGAAGAAAATTTCTTTATTTTTTTTCTTTTAAAATTTTCAGTTTTAAAATTTGTACAATTGAATTTAGTATATGCAAACTGAATTAAGAAAAAACAGGAAATAATCATTGTGTTAATTGAAAATTCATTAATGAAATGCACGTTAACCTGGTGTTTCCTGTACAGTATATATTTTAATTTTCATGCAATGGAACTAGTAGTTATATTGGGAAGGTCAGAAATTGAAGGTCTGAATTTTATTATGTATGGCTAAGCAAGTTATTTAAATTCTTTTCATTTAATGACAATTCTCTCAATTTTGGAGTAGATGGTTTTTTTTTTAACTGATTGACATATGTTTTTTTTTTTCCTGCTAATAAATGGTTGATTTATTGAGACCTATAATTAATGTTAAAATTATTAACATTATGCATATTTCATTTGTTATATAACTAAAATTTTTTTATTTCATTTTGATTTTCTGCATTTATCAATTTCTTTTCTTTAAATATCCAGACTTTCTGAAGAAAAAAAACACAGAAATTTTATTTTCAAAAATATACTTCTTTTATATAAAACGTATCATGGACATTAAATGTGAATTTGAAATAAAGGAGGAGAAATAGACCTCTAATAACCTAGAGGCAGGACATTCCACAACAAGTAACTCTGGGTAATGTTATATATTATTTAGTATATATATATATATATATATTATATAATATATTATATTATATATATTATATAATATATATATATATATATATATATATATATATATATATATAATATATAATATAATATATATAATATATTATATATATATATAATATATATTATTATATATATTTCCTTTTAATAACATAGTGTAGATTTTGGTAACCTTTTACAGTAATATAAATCTCAGGAAATTAATTTATGTTTTTTAGAATGAAAAAAATTATCTCTTATCACTCTATCTCCCATTTTTATGTTTAACTCTATTTATGTTTTTTTCTTTTAAAATGTTTAGAAATATTACAATCTTTAAAAAGATTCCAGATGACATACTTTGCCAAAGTATTTAGATATCCTAATTCTCTGGTAGGAATCTCTTTGCATCCAAATAATACAAGACCCCTTGAAACTTGTTATAATTGAGTATAATAAATCGCTCAATTAGACATTTATTTTGAAACTACTATAAATAATGTATAATTTCTTCTCACTGACAATATTAACACTTTTCAACCTCATAACATCAGAATTGTTGTAGATGTTTAACTCTATATATTATCTGAACTAAGACAATAGTGAATGATCTGGAATATTATTAGCCTTGTTGGAATATTATTAGCCTTGTTTGACCTTTATTTAACAATATTTCATTTTAAAATAGTCCTATGTGGAATTAATTTCACAGGGTTAATGGTTGGTTGATAACCCAGAGGGTAATTGTTTACATTTTATGGATTAATGAGAATTTCTATTTCCAGTTAAATTGCCTTTGATAATGAGATTTGATTTAGTTGGTTGATCAATAATGAATTAACAGAAGTGTGTCTGTGTGATCAGGGATGATCTGTATTGTCTTATTGAATCTTGATATGCACAAATTGAGTTATTTCTTCTGAGGTTCTATTGTTTTATCCTTAGGTGACTTGTTCTTCTGTTAATTGGACAAATTTCATAATTGTTTTCTCTGATTTGGATTTTTTTTATAATTATATTTTTTCCTAAAAAAAGATAACCATTGATAAGTTTAAGAAAAAATCATTTTAGACCTTTGAGTCAATAAACTAGATGTATTTATTGTTTCTTTCAAGGCCTTTGCTGACATCGAAGAAACCTCAGAATTACATGAAACCTCAATAAAGGAAGGGTCAAAATCAAGTTTAAATTTAGACCAAAAGCCTTTGGTTTCTAAGGCAATAAATTCAGAGTTTGGAAAAGTAGAGGAAGAGAGTGAGTCAGGTGAGAAGAAATGTCTTGTTCACATTTCAACATCCAAATATAAGAAGGTTCTCGTGAATAGGTTAAGCGAAAAGGATTTAAAGGTACGTTATATATATTTTTATATATCTATTTTGGTTGTTTTTTTTTTTTTCTACTGTAATTAGTGTTTAAAATTAGCTGTTATACCTATAACCGATTTTTAACTTGATATTAACAGATTAACAATCATTTACAAAGATTGTAATTTTATATGGCAAAGGAAATAAAATCTTTCTTCGCAATATTTTTTCAATATGAGAAATAAAACATCATTTCCTTAACTAAAAATAAGTTCACAAAAGTTCTTTAGTGTTTTGATTTGCCTTTCATTTACAGCTTCATATAGTTAACATTTTTCTTGAATTCTATTCCTAAATAATAAAATTTCAAAAACTTGTTCTTTATTTTTAAAATAATCTTTCAAAAAATGCAGACTACTGATTTTTAAGAAAGACTATTTTAGTATGGTTTTGATTAAGCCCGCTACCCAGAAACTTCTCTCTTCCTCAACACTGGTTGCTTTTAATGTTTGCATAGTTTTTCGATGTTTTCACTTCTTGGTCCATTAACATCGAACCATTTTAGTATTCATGATGTTGACATTTGTTTTGAATTTTGAATTTAGACTCTCCAAGCAACTCCTATATTCTTTTAATAATAATTTTTCCTTATTTTCTGCTTGATCGTTCAAATTCGGTTTCACTGCCTTCAAATGACAAACTAGCAATCATTTCTTCATCCTCTGATTGATGAGATTCTGTTTCAAAGCTTTGCTCAACACATTTTTAATTCTTGCTTTTGAAGTAGTAGGAAAACTAGGAACAGTTCTGGGTCGAGTTATTACAAATCAGAGAGAAGGGTATTTAACAATTCGAATTGTTTTTTTTTCGTTTTCATTATTATTTAATAGGCTTTATACGATAGTTTAGAAATTAGGAAGACCTAGAAGACTTTGTCGCTTCACAACATAATCAAAGCTTAAGATGTTAGTTTTTATTAAAAAGTAATTGTATAATATTTGGTATTATAAATTATAAATTAGATTAAATTAAATTGTCTCCCTTAAATTGTAAATTTGAATTAAAATTACTTTGTAATGGAGGATTCATGTCTTTGGAAGCCTTTTACAACACTGAGTATGTCAAAGCTTCTTTTGGTTGTTGTGGCGTACTACAACTCTTTAACTGGGCTATGGGGATAGAATGTAAGAGTAACAGCTTCATTTTGCCTACTTCAAGAATATCGTTCCAA
>JABUQX010089977.1:5000-10000 GCA_015478945.1 Trachelipus rathkii
AACAACACCATACGCACGAATAAACCACTAAACATATAAACAAGTTCCCACACTTAAACACCAGTAAAGTAACTAACATAACATGCAAATACGTAACCTATTCACACTTTTTCAAGCAGATCTCTAACATATCAATGTTAATTTACTACGTTTAACATGGTAATATTTAATAATAATTGGTATCACAACATTGGTTCATAATTATCATACAAAGCCAGCGAAAGTATGCTAACGTAAACAAAAGTTGTCCACATCAATAAAGCTTAATCATATCGTTACGAATTGAAACCAGGGAAAGTAACTGTTTACAAAGACAAACCTATCACACCTAAACACGAATAAACTGTTAACATTAACAAAGTTCCACACTAATACCAGTAAAAGCAACTAAACATGGTATGCAAAACGAACCTTAATCTTACTCTTTTTCAAGCATACAACTCTACAATATTAACGTCTAATCTACACTACACACAGTAACATTAACGAAAATTTTCCAACATTGGTTAATTATACGATCAACGAATATTACTCTAACATATATAGTTTTCCACATCAATAAACACTAACATAGGTCAACATGGAACTATTGAAAATAATGCTACAAAAACAAAGCCTAACACAACTTACACACAAATAAACTGTTAACTATTACAAAGTTCCCACACTTAAAAGACCGTGTAAAGCAGACTACATGGTATGCAAAGCGTAACCTAATCTACTCTTTTGTCAAGACACTTATCTCTAACATTGATTAAACGGTATAATCTTATACACTGACTCGGAGTAACATTAACTTAAAATTTATCACACACAATGGGTTAATTAACTGATCAACGAATATACTCTAACGTAATAACAGTTTCCACATTTCAATAAAACTAACATAGGCGTAAAGTTGAACTAAGAAAATTAATGTAACAAAGACAAAACCTGAACACAACTACATAGCGAATAAAACTGTAGCATTAACAAAGTGCCACTGAGTTTCTTTAGTATACTATCAGTGAATATATGCTAATAACAATGTTTTGCACATTAATATAGCTAACATAGCATCATATGTGAACTAGGAAAATAATGTACCAACGACAAAGCTAACGCATCTTACGCCCTAATAAACTGTTAACATTAACAAAACTCCACACTAAACACCAGTAAAGTAACTAACTTTACCATACAAAACGTAACCTGTCATACTTTTTCCAAGCAATCTCTAACAATTAACGTAATCTTACATTGACAAGAACATTTATCAAAAATTGTATTCATAACCTTGGACCGATTATCATTACAGACCAACGAATATATTGCAAACGTTAACAAGTTTTTTAATTATCATAGTAATATTTAACAAAATTTATTCATAACCTAATCCCAAATTAACATTATCTCTTTTTAGACTCCTTCCCCCTTTCAGAAAATAACAACTCTAAACATGAAAATGATTTTAAGCTATAACCATTTGCATAAAGTGATGCAATACTTATTATATTTAACCCTCTGACAGGAATATGAGCAATGTAGCAGTCGCCATTCGGTTTACAATTAAATATAAATGACACATCGTTGGGAATAACGAAACGCCTCGCCACAAAATGAGTTTCTTTATATACTAACAACGAATATATGCTAACATAACAAGGTTATTCACATTAATAAAGCTAAATAGCATTACCAGAACTAAGAAAATAATGTACAACGACGAATCTATCACAACTTAAGCATGAATAAACTGCTAGCATTAACAAAGGTCCACACTTAACACCTGTAAAGTAACAACACTGCATACCAAAACGAAGCCTATTTCATGCTTTCCAAACATATCTCTAAGCATAACGTTTAATTTTACATTATACAGTAATATTTGAACAGCGATGTGTCATTTATGATTTAATTGTAAACCGAATGCGCACTGCCACATTGCTCATATTCCTACAGAGGGTTTTAAATATAATAAGTATTGGCATTCACTTTAATGCAAATGGTATAGCTTAAGATCAAATTTTCATGTTTAGAGTTGTTATTTTCTGAAAGGGGGAAGGAGTCTAAAAAGAGATAATGTTATTTGGGGATAGGTATGAATAAATTTTTGTTAAAGATTACGTATTATAATGTAAAAAAACTTTGTTACGTTGCATATATCGTTGGTCTGTATGAATAATCGCGTCAAGGTTATGATTACATTTTTTTGATAAATGTTACTGTGTCAAAGTAAGATTAACGGTTTAATAGTTAGAGATATGCTTGTAAAAAGTATGAACAGGTTACGTTTTGTATGTAAAGTTAGTTCTTTACTGTGTTAAGTGTGGAACTTTGTTAATGTTAACAGTTTATTAGGGCGTAAGATGCGTTTTTAGCTTTCTGTCGCTTTGTAATTTAGTTTATATCCATAGATTCATATGATGCTATGTTCAGCTTTATAAAGTGAAAAACATTGTTATGTTAGCATATATTCACTGATTAGTATATAAGTTAAGTGTGGACTTTGTTAATGTTAACAGTTATTCGTATGTAAGTTTGGTTTGTCTTTGTACATTATCTTAGTTCATGTTACGCTATTTAGGTTTATTGATGTGGAAACTTTATTACGTTAGAGTATATTCGCTGATATAATTAACCACTGTTGTGATAAATTTTAGTTAATGTTACTGTGTCAGGGTAAGATTAACGTTAATATGTTAGAGATATGGCTTGAAAAAAGTAAGATTAGGTTACGTTTGCATACCATGTTAGTTGCTTTACAGTTTAAGTGTGGAACTTGTTAAGTTAACAGTTTATTTGGTGTAAGTTGGTTAAGTTTGTTTTGCTTACATTATTTTCTTAGTTCATGTTACGCTATGTTAGTTTTATTTGATGTGGAAACCTTATTATGTTAGAGTATATTCGTTGATCAGTATAATTAACCAATTTTGTGAGAAATTTTAGTTAAATGTTACTGTGGCAATGTAAAGATTAACGTTAATATGTTTAGAGTTATGCATTTGAAAAAGTAAGATAGGGTTACGTTTTTTTGCATAACCATGTTAGTTGCTTACTGGTATTAAGTGTGGAACTTTGTTAATGTTAAACAGTTTATCGTGTGTTTTAAGGTGTGATAGTTTGTCCCTTTTGTACATTATTTCCTGGTTTCAATGTAAACGAATGTTAAGCTTATTGATGTGGGAAACTTGTTACGTTAGGCATTACTTTCGCTTGCTTTGTATGATAATAACCAATGTTGTTGATAAATTTTAGTTAAATATTACCATGTTAGTGTAAATACATCGTTATGTTAGAGATATGCTTTGACAAAGTAAGAATAGGTTACATTTGCATGTTATGTTAGTTACTTTACTGGGTAGGGGGGACTTGTTAATGTTGACTGCTTATTCCCGCTTAAGATTGTTTAGGTTGTTGTTGTACATATTTTCTTTTCAGTTGATGCTATGTTAAGCTTATATGTGAAAACTTTGTTACGTTAGAGTATACTCCTTTGGTCTGTATGATAATTACACACGGTTGTGGTAAATTTTTGTTAAATTTTACTATGTTAATGTAAAAAATATCAGTGAATATGTTAGAAAAGTGTGAATAGGTTGCCGCTTTGTATGTTTGTTACTTCACTGCTGCTAAGTGTGGAACTTTGTTAATGTGAACAGTTATTCATGTTTAAGATGTGTTAAGTTTGTCATTGTACGTTATATTCATAGTTCAGATGATGTTAAGTAATCTTTATTAATGTGAAAACCTTTGTTACGTTAGCAGTATACTCATTGATCTGTATGATAATTACACATGGTTGGTGGTAAATTTTTGTTAAATGCTTACTATGTTAATGTAAAAAATATCAGGTGATATGTTAGAAAAAGTGTTGTACGGCTATTTAACCCATATATGATATGGGCTAAGTGTTGGAATTTTGTTAATGTTGCTTGCCTTATTCACTGTTTAAGATGTGTTAAGTTTGTCGTTGTGGGTTATATTCAAAGTTCAGATGATGCTAAGTAAGCTTTATTAATGTGGAAACTATGTTACGTCAACATATATTGATTGATCTTCTGTATTAAGAACTTGATTTTTATGTTATGTTATCCAAAATGTGATACGTGAATGTGACTGGAATTCAATAGATCAATTGAGATCATAGATCAAGAATGGAATAGGGGAGGGGCTGGATGGTAGTTGGATGTAGTTTGATTTACTGAATTACTGATTTAGGGTATGTAAAACTTTACAATTTTAGTAAAAATTGACCTTAATCAATAGATCAATAAGCATCACAGATGGTCAGGAGGAGAGGTTGGATAGTGCGTTTGATTTAGTGATTTACTGATTTAGGTATGTAAAACGTTACAATTTTAGTAAAAAAATTGACCTTAATCATAAGATCCAATAGTCACAAGATGGTCAGGAGGGAGGTTGGATAGTAGTTTGATTTAGTGATGATTACTGATTAAGGGTATGTAAAACGTTACAATTTTAGTAAAAATTTGACCTTAATCAATAGATCAATAGATCACAGATGGTCAGGAGGGAGGTTGGATAGTGGTTTGATTTAGTGATTTACTGCTTTAGGGTATGTAAAACGTTACAATTTTAGTAAAAATTTGACCTTAATCAATAGATGTAATAGATCACAGATGGTCAGGAGGGAGGTAGGATAGTGGTTTGATTTAGTGATTTACTGCTTTATGTATGTAAAAACGTAAATTGTAAGTTATAAACATAAAAAAGTGTAAGAAATTTTATTTATTTATTATTTATTTATTTATTATTTTTTTCTTAATGGTTCTAAAACCATTATTTTTCGAAATCTACAGATCCAAAACACTATAAAGACACCAACATTGTTGTTATACGAATGTTTATTAACGGCACCACAGTGGCTCCAGCACCGTTGCCGGAGCCAACTCCTCAGATTCCAATACAATTCTTTCTAGAAATTTACACTCTGGAATCCTCTCGCCAAATTTCAGCCTTCTACATCAATATTTAATGTTTGAAGGGGGGTGGGGTCC
>JABUQX010089977.1:20000-25000 GCA_015478945.1 Trachelipus rathkii
GATGAATTGCCTGAACCTCAAAAAACGGAATACAAAGAAGGAAAAATTTCATTGTCAACAATGAATCTTATATTTCGAATGAATAAAGAAAAACATGCTAAAAAAATAAGACGATCGCAGCTACCACCTTTGGTTGGTGCAGTAGGTGTAGGTTCTGGAACCGAGGAGTGTAAGTTTCCTATTAGTGTAACTACTTCTGGTAGTACGGGTGAGAGTCGGGTAACAACAGTATATTGTGCTCCTATTTGTAGTACAACTCCTACCGTTACTCAAGTGTGCCCTCCCCCATTTTCAAATCATCATACCCCATTTACTACGGTGGCACAATTTCCATATTTTAATACACCTATTAATCAAAATAATTCAGTTGGTGCTTCAGCACCGTATATGTCAATCATTTCAGGTAAAAAAGTGCCAGAAATATCTGTGTTTGATGAGTCAGATTTACAGTCTCTGATGAATATTTTATAATATTTGAAAATTTTTGCAATACCAAATATGGTTCTGATAGGCAATATTGGTTAATGGCCCTTGAAAATAAACTTAAAGGCAGCTTCTTAACTTATTATAAGATGAATGGTGGTCATACTTCAAATTATAACATTATAAAAAATCAATTATTAAGTTATTATAAAACCACTAAAGAGTTAGGAAATATTCAGCAGGTATCATTTTCTAATGTAAAATATGGGGGTGAGAAAATTCATGATTATATGGCCAAAGTTCGATTTTTGTTTACAAAGGCTTATCCTCTTATCGATCCAGAGACCTCCGATGAACTCTATGAGAAATTAAAAAATACTCTACCTGAGAAAACCAAAAAGCTGGTTGCAAGTAAGTATGTGGAAATGAAATCTATGTTTAATATGAAAATGTCGTACAGTGCCATTCAAAATTTTGTGCTTGCTCTAGAAAGTTGTAATGAGACACTGGTTTCCGAAAGCAGTCCCACTTATTCTTATGTTGAGAATGATAAAGGTGAAAGGGAAGTAGTCAATATTGTGCGTCCCAGAGTATACTTTAACAGCAGCAGGAATGTAAATCAAGAAAAAAGTGAAACAAAAGAAAAATGCATACATTGTAGTAGGTTAGGGCATGTATCTGAAAAGTGTTTCAAGAAGCTTGGTTTGTGTTACAGATGCGGATCAGATACTCATTTGATCTCAAAATGTGAAGAAAAACCAAAAGCTTTAAGAGAAAAAAAGGTTGAAAAAATGGAAATCCCGGTCTGTCAATATTGCGACAAAAAAGGACACATTGCCAAGTTTTGCTGGTTTGCCAATCCAAAATTAAGACCCAAGAGGGAAGAAAGAAATGAGAATACGGAAAGTAATAAAGACAACAATAACTTGTCGGAAAACAAGTAACACCTAAGGTGAACAGTGGGGTGACCTTAGGTGTAAAAAACAGATATGAAGTACTTTGTGATGAAATCGATAATGAAATCCCCGCTACTGAGATAAACAAAGAAAACTCTCCTACTGATTGTGATTTTGAAGAGCCAACAGATATAAATGAAAATTCTTTTAAAGAAGAATCTCCGGAATTGGAAATAAGAAGCTTTGTTTGCGAAAGTGAATCAGCATTTAAAACACTGAATTGTGGGGATGGCCATATTACAAGTCTTCAGAACTCATTTAATCATTTAACTGATTCAAGTACAATAAAAGAGGACCAGAAAAATAAATTGCTGCAGAGGTTAAAGGAATGCCTCAATCAGGATAGAAACGCCAAACTCCCTTTAGAATTAAAAAGGTTTCAAGGATTTTATAATAGAATACTTTTGGAAAACGATGTACTGTATTTTCAGGATGCTGCTGCATTGAAAGTTCCTGTGGTATCTTTTCAGTTTATGATAAATCTGGTACTTAACGCTCACAACAGTATGTCGCATATTGGAAGGGACAAATTGTTTGAACTTTGTAGACCACACATTTTTCATCCCGACTTAAGGAAAATTGTGAGTGATGTAAGTACAACCTGTCCTATCTGCCAGTTGAATAAGATAAAAAGTCGTAAACCACATCCTCCTATTATTAAGATTCAAACTCGTCAACCGTATGAGTTGGTTGCTCTTGATTTGCTCCAGCTACCCTTATCAAAATCTGGTAATTCATATTTGTTAACTATAATAGATCATAACAGTAAATTCGTTCATGCTATACCAGTAAGAAACAAAAAATCAGAAACTATAGCTCTTGCTTTGAAAAGACTTTTACCTACATTACTAAAAATCCCTAATGCTGTTCTGACTGACCGGGGATTAGAATTTACGGGTAGAGTCGAAGAACTATTATCAGAATACAATGTGAAACATCTTTTTACGAGCAGTTATACAGCTTGGGGAAATGGATGTTGTGAACGTGCGAATAAAACTATTTCTGATTTGTTGAGAAGCACAGTTGTGGACCCTAAAAGTTGGGATGAGCATCTTCCGAAAGTAATTTCAATATACAACAACACTCATCATTCTGAATTAAACATGTCCCCTGCTGTATATATTTTGAATACTAAACATGATGTGAGTGATAGAATTTTGATACCCAGAACAGATTTCAAATTCTGGGTCCGGGGACACGAAAAATTCCGACCATTTGATGTGGGAGAACTAGTCATCAAGAAAATTATAAGGACATCTGATAGAGTTGCTCACAAATTAGATGAAAAGTATAGCGGTCCATATGAAGTAATGAAAGTATTTTCTAATAACTTAACTTACGAAATAAAATCCTGTATGGATGGAAAAGTAATACAAGTGCATTATCACTATTTACGACCGTGGAAAACGACCCCGGAATATTTGAAAACTTCTGAATTATTCAAAACCTATTATTCTGATTTTATTGCCGAAATTTTCGGAAAAGAAGCAACAGTAAAAGTTCCTTTACAGTATGAAGAACCCGAAGAGGAATTTGAAAATGAAAAAGAACCCGATTATTATGAACTGTTTCTTGCTCCAGATTTGAGACTTGTTACTCCAGACGTAAGTCCAATAGCTCTAAGTTATACAGAAACTCCAGAACATTTATCCACACTCCAGCCTATCAGAGTTCCGATTGAAGATATCTCAAAAATACATCAAAATATTTTTCTAGTGAAAACAAAATACGAAGCCTTACTGCTTAACTTGGAACATATAAAGAATGAAACTAGTTCAGAAATAACCAGGAAAATAAAATTGAATATGACACAGATCATAAATATAGAACAAAAACTTAAGTTTTCTAATTTTTTAGAGCAGTCAGATTTTACCAATTTATGTAGCATAATGCTAGATTTAACTGAATTTCAAATAAATATTTTGCAATTACGAGCTGAAGAGAAAAACTCTGCCGTTGCAGAATTTCTGCATCTTTGTGATGAACTGTCAGTCAGCAATATCTCTTCAACTAGGTCAGCTTTGAAAAATATTCAAGACACAGAAATGACTATTTTGTCGGAGAATCTTACAAATATTCCGCCTCTCCCAGAACAACGAAGGTTAAGAGCAGACTCACAGATATGTAAACAATTTTCATCCTCTCACAACTTCCATCCAGGCAGATTAACCAGAAATAAAGCTAAAGAATTAGGAATTGTTGTAAGTGAACTTCCTGGTCAGGTAAAATAAACAAGGTCTGTGTTTTTTGTACATATTTTTTATAGATAAAAATGTTCATTTCTCGAAATTTTTATTATTTTTCTTAAGGGGGGGAAGTTGTACCAGTTTGAAATATCATTGTTATAAAAATAAATCTTTGCTTAACAAACTACTCTGACGATATTAAAAAAGTTTATTAAAGATAGATGTTAGTTGAAAAAAAGTTACGATAGTTTTGTCATTCTGGCTTTATTTAAAATTGTTACGATTCTGTAATTTTAGTTTTTACAAATATAGTGTGATATATATTTTGATATTGTGTGTTAACCTCTTTTAAATCTTTCCCCCAGAAATTGGTCGAATTATTTGATGAATTAAATTGTTTGTTTAAACTTATAACTTTGGAAAAAACATTTGCATTAAAATTGTGATTTGATATTTAAGCTGCAAGATTTATAAAATCTTAAATGTTCCATTTTGTGAGGAAATTGTCATCTTGTTTCGAAAGTGACTTTCTTTAGAAAAACTAAACAAATAAAACCCAATAAGTTCGACTGCAATGGCTATCCTATCAAGAATTGAGAAAATACTATTCACATATTGATGATGGTTTGACGATCGATGCATAAATGAGTTAGCAAGATTTTTGACGTTTACGCTAAATTGAAGAAGGAAACCTTTATAAAATTTAAGTATTCCAATATATGGTACTTGTATACTTGTATATTCTATTCATTTATTTACTAATAGTAATTTACATTTATTTATTTAATAATATTTATGCTTGTGTTGTATAATAATAATAAAAATAATATTTAATAATATTTAATAACGTAATTAGTTGCTTGTAAAATAAAGAAGTGAAATTGTAATTACTTTTAAACCCAGCTGAAAGAATTATCGAACTTAAAATTACAAAAAATTGGTCTGTTTTTCATGCTAAAAGAGTTATCGAATTATCAAACTTTAAATTACAAAAAATTGGTCTGTTTTTCCTGCAAACTTTTTGAGAACTATCGATTTTAGTAATTGTGGGTTTTGGATTCGCCCACAGAGTGAAATTATTTTAAGTATTATATATATATATATATGTACGGCTTGAGGGGCTAGTTGTTAGGTTGTGAGTTTGGTATGTTGTGTGTGTAGTGAGGTTATCTTGTTATATGGTTAGGTGTGGAATAGTGTTGTTTTTTTATGGATATTTATATATTATAAATATATATATATGTGGTAGTACTCATGATGAGTATTATGCGTAGATTTATAAGATTTTAAACTAAATGAGTGTTGTGCTTCGGGCTTGTGTGATGGGTGGGATTCTTAGTGTACTTTGGGTTGGGGTGGGTTGTTGGGTGGTGACGATTGATTTAGGAGGCGTGCGTATGTTTATTGAGTTGGGTAGTAATATTATAAGGTATGT
>JABUQX010089977.1:30000-42453 GCA_015478945.1 Trachelipus rathkii
AATTCTATTACAAACAATCTCAAGGATAGAGGAAGGAAGATAGGTGGAAAACTACTTGAGGAGGGTAAATTACAACTACTAAATATTATTATTCAATATTTTGGGTACACAATCTTTGCACTTGCAAAATTTCTAATTACATAACCTTTGACCGCGTTACCTGTAAAAGAAAAGATTAGTAAGATGTTGTCTACATATGATTTCTTTCTCTCACAATTTTTATTATTTTTATTTTCTGCTATTTTCTACTCTGATCGGCCTCCGCTAAATGGTAATAGATCTTTATGTTTCTTAAATTCTCCGCTACAGGCTGACCATTTTTTAAGATATAAACCGTATTATTAGTGAAGCGCAATACCTTATAGGGCCCCTGGTACTTTTGTTCGAGCTTGCCTAAATTATATTGCTTGTTTCTTACAAGGACTAGCTTGGCTTCCTTCAAATTTTTGGGAACGAACACGGATCGGTTCTTCAAAGTGGCTCTCGGTGCCAACGGCTTAGCAAACAACCCCGCTAGCTTATTTAAATATTTATCATAACACATAGCTTCTCCAGGCTCTCTGTGTCTACTAATCTTCCCGGTATATTCACGTTTTGGCCAAAGAGCACCTGAGACGCTGTGATACCATTTTCATTTAGAGGGGACGTTCGTATTGCAAAGAGCGCAAACGGCAGGACTGATACCCAATCGTGATGCTTGAACTCGTCTTCACTTAACATACACCGCAGGCTGGCTAATAAAACTCTATGCCTATTCTCAAGATTTCCGTTTCGCTTAACATGCAACGAAGGCTCCTTAATAAAACTCGATGCCTATTTTCCAGATTTCCGTTGACTTGTGGGCTTCCCACTGTGGTGCAGATATGTTCTGCCCCAATCATCTTACAGACCTCTTCAAACAGGTGGGCTTTAAAGCACCCGCCATTGTCACTGAGGATTTTGTCCGGAATTCCCGTAAAGGGGAGAATCTCATACAATAATACTTTAATTACGCTCTCAGCATTCATCTCCTTTAAAGGAATAGCAAAAAGATAACTACTATACCTATCAATGGCAGTAAACAAATATTTATAACCTCTGCAGCTGCTCATTTTTAATATGTCAATCTGTAACATCTCAAACTTATAGGTCACTTCTCTGAATTGGCCATAATTAGGACTAATAGTGCGTGCGCTTTTGCTTATTTGACATTCATTACAAGCCCTAACTATCTCCTTAATTCGTGTGTGCATTCTTTCAAATACAAACTCTGCCTTTACTGCAATTTCCGTTCTCTTAACCCCTAAGTGGCCTTGCAAGTGCAACGTCCTTACCACTTCCGGTACGCAGGTCTCGGGCAAAATGACACGAGAATACCCCAGTGACACGTCCACAAAAATCTTTAAGATTTCTTTATTAAACCAAAAATTTTGTTCCACCATTTTCAACCCACTTTTTTCTCGGTTATTGATTAATGACTTTATAAATGTATCTTCTTTTTGCTTTTCGCTTATACTTTTGTAGTCAATACTCTTTAAGAATCTATCTATAACTAACTTATTTCGTTTATTGCATTCAGATATCAAATTCACGGTTAATTCTTCTAATATTTCTCTATTCTCTCTTTTATCATCATTTTCCTTTTCTCTTTCGTACCTGGATAGTAAATTCCTTTCTAGGGCGACACGCGCTTCGAGTTCTGTCTGCGGTTTTTTAAAAGTCAAAGCGGTTTGTTTACTACCTTCTACAACTTTTGGGCCACTAATTTTATTGCCTACTATAGTATCGGTTGTAGAATTTAAAAGGCCTATGAATGAACTATTTTCGAGTGTTTTATCACTCTCTATTTTATTTGTTTGTTCGTATGCTATTTGAAAATTTGGATTATTTTTAATGATATATTCCCTTAACGGATTGTACTTTATACTAATTAATTTGAAAATTACATTATAAGAGCTTAGTAAATTTAATTGACGGACTTGTTTTGCGTTTTGATTTAATACATCATTTGTTTTGTTATATAAGGTGATTAATTCTTTCAAATGAGTATATATCGTTATTTTTCTCCCACTTAGTAGGTACCCGAATTTGTTAAACATTTTGTTTAGTATTAATAATTGTTTACTTATATCATCATATCTTTTTTCAATAGCCGACTGGGTTGAGGAGAAGAAAGCGTAGGGTCGGCTTGCTGGGTCGTCCCCCAGAATAACGCCTGATAAAGCATTTGACGAGGCATGGATGAATATTTTTATGGGCGTTGAAGTGCCGGGGTAGGCTAATAGGCAGGAATTTTTTATAGCGTTTTGAACAGCGCTAAAAGCCTTCTCCGACTTTTCATTCCAAAATATTTTCTTTCTGGAGTAAGATTTCCCCTTTAAATAGTCTGTTAATGGACCCATTAAATCTGCTAAGCAAGGAAGCATTATTCTGTAAAACGAAAGTTTTCCTATTAATCCTCTCATTTCTCTAATATTATGCGGTTTCTTATAAGTTACTATCTCAGCAACTTTCTCTGGATTCGCCCTAACACCTTCAGCGCTTATTATGAAGCCTAAATATTCTACTTCTTTAACACCAAATTTACTCTTTTTTTCATTAATACTAATATACAAATAATTCAATCTTTTTAACACAGTTTCAACAAGTCTTTCATGCTCTTCAGCTGTTTCTGTGAACAGTAAAATATCGTCTATGTATACGTGACAGTTTTTTAAGTCAGACAATAATATATTCACCATTCTTTGAAATGCCGCAGGTGAATTTATAAAGCCCATTGGCAGAGAGGTGTATAAGAACGTTCCCAGATTACTCGTGATTGCAAAGTACTTCTGGCAATCAGGATGCAATGGCAGGTTGTAAAAACCGTTCGTTAAATCTATTTTAGAGAAATACTTAGCACCTTTGAGTGCGAAAATTGCATCGTAAATATTTGGAAGACCGAATATATCTACCTCTGTTCTTTTATTAAGCTCTCTAAAATCTGTCACCAATCTAACTCTCCCCCCCCCTTTATCTAAAACACTAAACGGTGCTGACCAAGTGGCATTTGCTCTTTTCAACACACCTGCCGCTACTAATTGGTTTAATTCCTTTTTTGTTGCTTCATACAGTTTATGCGGGACCCTTCGGCCAGGTAACCTTATAGGCGGGCCCTTTATAGTTGGTTTGTATGGGTACGCCCGCGCCAACTCCCTCAATATCGTTTCTGGTATATCTCCCACTTTTTTCCCTCCCCCCAATTCTGTCTCCAGTTCACTTCCTTCTCTCTTATCCCCCATTTCTTGTCCCCCATACTTAGAAAATATTTCATTCCATTTTTTTCGTTGTTTTATTTTTAAATGAACATTCTCATCTAAATACGGGTTTAAAAATAATGTTTTATACTTATACAAAATATCATTAAGAGGAAAGAGTGGGCTAAAAGGCAAAGAGGTGAGAGTTTTAGGGGGAGATTCATGCGAAAGATCATGGGAGAGTGCGTTTATTTTTAAAGAGGATATAGAATGATCGGGCCTTAATAATACGGTATGATTAGTACTGGGATCAATTAATACATCGTTCTTAAAATCTATACCAAACCCAAAATGTTTCAAAAAAGTGATACCTAATATGTTTAGTTTTACATCTGCTATATAAAATTTGTGTTTATATATTTTATTCAAACCAATGTCTAAATCTATATTAATATAATCGTAAACATTTATTTTGGTGCCATTGGCGGCTAAAATGTGGCCCATTGGTCGTTTCGACCTATGAATGGGGCTAGCCCTAATCAGATCGATTTCGGAGCCGCTATCGACTATGTAAAATTTATTATCAATTTTATTCAATAATTTATATAGCTTAGAGCCAGCTACATCACTTTTAGAGAGAGGGGTGTTATGTGTTTTTTCTTGTACGGCCGAGATAATTGGTTCTCTACACAAATTAGAATTTAAACATATATCACCCGTCTCTCCCAAAGCTTCGCATACTGAGCTCGATGATAATACCTTCCGATCATTCTCATATCCGTTACTCAAATAATTATTAAAGAAAGTATAACCGACATGCATATTAGAATTATAATTACATAATACCTGATTATTAATCTCTCTCATATTTTTATTATTTAATATATGGGCTATGGCAATTTTGTCCTTTTTTATTTCATTTTCAATTTCAATTTCGTTTATATGACAAGCGCTTTCGGTTTTTCCGGACTCATCAGCGTTAACAATAGAAACATTTTTATTATTTATATTACATGGAATTTCATTATTATATAACATTTCATTTTTATTATTAACATAATTAAAGTTCACATCAATCTTATTATTATTATTATTATTATTATTATTATTATTATTATTATTATTATTATTATTATTATTATTATTATTATTATTATTATTATTATTATTATTATTATTATTATTATTATTATTATTATTATTAGTATTATTATTAGTATTAGTTTTAATTTTGCCATAGCTTGTTTCAGCATTAAATTTGAAAATCTTTACATAATTATTAAAAGATACTGTTTTACCTCGATCTATTTTCTTGTCGCTGCGGTCATCTTGATGAGAGGATGACCTCGATATTAGTTTCCCGGAGTGGTGGAGTGATGGGGGTTGGCAGCAGCCCCCCCCTCGTGAGGGTATACTAGAGTATAAAGAGGACATTCCTCACTTTCACATTTGTATGCTTTTAACCAATGCTTCTTATGATAGAAACAGACATTATTATAGGCATCATTATTCTGTTGGGAGGCATAGTTCTCATACCTTCGCCGAGGCTGGCTCCTACCCCTCCTTGAGTTTGGTGCCAGTCATTGGCTGGCGGCTGTCTCTGCGCCAGCTGGCTGAGCGAGTCGGCCACGCTCTTGGCTGTGTCCAATATGTTTTGTAATTGAGTCAGAATCTTCTGTTGAGTCTCCGACTCTTCCTTTCTTGAGTCGCGATCATGTGAGTAACTTCGTGAGCGGTTATAATGGTTCGAATTGGTTTCTTCTGAAAGCTGATTCACATTTCCCCACTATGGGGGATCTCTCCCGTATTGGGGCATCGGTTGGAAATTTTTATGTACAAAGTTCTTGAAAAGATCGTCGGCCACCAATACCAGTTTATTGATGTCATTATCTTGAGCTAAGGAATATAGACTCATCTGGACCTGAGTCGGCATCTCATTAAGGAAGAGCTCTTGGGCAAATTTCGGGTTATTCTCGACGAGTAAATCAAAGTTCTTTCTTCCCAACACTTCTTTCACACGATTGAGATAATGACTGGGCAATTCTGTTTTTTCCATCCCTTTTTTAAAGACATCACGCACTCTCTGTTTTAATGCTGGTAAGTAAGTCTCTTCTATCCTGTTCATTAATTCTTCATAAGCATTGTCTCGTAATGGGAACTGTAATGTAGACACAAGACTGTTGGGGAGTATTGAGGCTAAAAGTCGGACTTTCTCCGAACCCTCATTTATTCCGTTAAGTTTGAATACCGCGTTGGTAGCAGACAACCAACTAACGATATCATAGCCATCGAAGGCGGGAAGTTGGTGGGATGAAAGAGAACTTTTATTTCTACGCGCCTTTCCCCATGAACGTCTTCTTATATGTACGGGAGACTTATGTCTGTTTCTTTGAGGTGTACATTCACGTTCACTTTCTGAACTCGTAGAAGATTCTTCGACCAAAGAAGGAGTCGGTGATTTTTGGGGCGAGGGAGTCTTCCTTGTTAACTGGCCTTTGGGGGAAGTGGGTTTTCCTCAAGCGAGGCTTAAGATTTTTCGCGGTTCCGATCATGACTGTTTCTTAGCACAAGGGAACGTTTGTCTTGAGTTTTTTTTTTTTTTTTTTTACAGATCTATATGATATATGTATATAATATATATATATTACTATATATATTATATATATATATATATATATATATATATATATATATATATATATACTATATATATATATATATATATATATACGGTCTTGGAATTTTTGATCCCTGTTTTATTTTTTTTACCAAATTAATCCGAGCGAACGAGGTAAATTAGGAGATAATATATATATAATATATTTTTTTTTTTTTTTTTTTTTTTACAGTCATACACCGCTCAGAGCGCTATTCAAGGAGGGGGTGTTAAAATCAACAAAACTATCAACTCGCAAATGCACGCAGATAGCCAGACGCGGCTTTAATAAGTGGAGGAGATTAATTCGAGTATGGAACACAGAAGAGGAAGAGAATTCACAGACAGAGGTGGCAGAAAGAGAGGTAGGCACCAACAGCGAATAGTCTGGAGTTTGCTAAATTATCAACACAAAACTCATGTGCCGATACAGCAGCCCCTTGTGCTAGCGCAGGGGCGTCTTAGAGGAGGTGGCATCGAGTGGAAAGCTCGCCTCGAGCACGTTGCCGTACGGTACCTTAGAAAAAGAGATAAAGCCCCAGCATCGCGCCCCAAAGATAGAGGGTCAAGTGAACTAGAAAGAACAGACAGTTTATAAGTCTTTTTGCTTTTGACTCGACCCTATCAAAAGCCGGGTGAAAACTGAGCCCCCCAGATATGAGAGCAGTACTCCATAAAGGGCGGATGAGCGCCTTGTATAACTGGAGTAACTGTGGAGAGGAAAAAAACAGTCTCGCAGTCTAAAAGAACTCCCAGTTTCTTGAGGCCCCCTTAGCAACCGTTGTGATGTGAGGTTTGCCAAGACATTTTTTTTTGTTTATGTTTGAGGCCAAGGATGTTTTTATACTTGTCAACAAGGAAAGACGAGAGAAGCCGTCGAAATAAGGGATAGGAAGTTAGAAGGTGTCTTAGAGAGGGAGATTTGTAGAAGTTGAGTTTTTTAAAGAATTGAATTTCACAAGGTTGAGACGACCCCACCCGAATTCTATCCAGATCAGCGAGATAGAAGGAAGATTAAGACGAGAGGCAATTCTAGAAGTAAAAGAGGAGCAGAACTTGAAATGAGTTGAAGAATGAAGGGTCGAGTCATCGGCATATGAGTGAATAGAGTTAGATTGTGGCAGGTGAGAAGATCATGTAATGAAAAGTAGGAATACAAGTAGGAGATAACGACAGACCTGAAGGAACACGAACTGATTGACAGAAAAGGAAGAAGTCGCCAGTCGCCCCATCAACAACAGCGATATTAGCGATTTTGAAAAGAAAACTAGACTAAGCTCAGCAAGAGAAGGAGAAAACCAAAGGAGTGGAGCTTGGAGCCAGTGCGCCGTGCAACCCGGTCAAATGCTTTGGAAATGTCAAGCGCCACCACGCAAGTCTCGCCGTAGTTCTAAGGGCGGAAAACATAAATCGGTTATAGGATAAAGTATCATCACCAATAGACCTCGACCCGAAAGCCGTACTGCGATCGGGAAAGAAGAGAATGATTCCAGATGATCTAAGAGTGCAGAGTTGAGAAGGTTTCAAAGATCTTAGATAGAATACAGGTGAGAGCTATAGGGCGATAGTTAGAAAGGTCAGAGCGGCTTCCTTTTTTCGATAGGTTGGACATGTGCGTGCTTCCAACACACTGAGGAAAGTGTTAGTATTGAGACATAGAGAAAATAGTTGAACGAGGGGAGGGGCATCTCGCGAAGCACACTCCCTCAAAACTCGGGGGAGGAATGCATCCGGGCCCCCGCTTCCTAAACGTTCATAGATCTCGAGGAGCCTGCACCCGATCAATTGATCACAAGGCAAAGACATAGGACACCCGAGAGGAGAAGGAGGAGAGGAATGCCAGAATCGTGCAGGGTTGAGTTAGAGGAAAATAGGAGCCGAAGAGATTGGCCTTTTCAGTTGGAGAGTTAGCAAGAGCCATCAGATCGAATAAGAGGAGGAAAGGTAGATTTACAGAAGTTGTTAGAGATTGTTTTTGGCAAGAGGCCAGAAAGATTTATGCAGTAGAGAGCTAGGAGGTGTTAGCGCACTTTCGTTTGAAGAAAGCCCGCTTTGCTCGTCGAAGAGTATCCCTAACGATTTCTAGCTGAATGAAATTAGCGAGAGTGATAGGAGAAGGAAATTTTTCCACCCCGATAAGCGCTTGGTCTTCTGGCCTGAATGGCCAACCGAACAGGCACGATCGACCATGGATTATGAGAGAGAAAGATTTAGTCGAAGAAGGATGAACCTGCTCATCCCGTCAACGATTAACAGCTCCCACTTAGTGGCATGAAGCGAAGCGTCATCAGAGCTCAAAGCAGTCATTCAATTTATAGTTGCGGTAGAAGCGACGCAAAGGCCCCCAATCCCCAAAGTGCCAGAAAAAAACGCATAGGGCAGGATGGAGCTGTTTGGAGAGAAAGTATTAAAGTTAAGAGATATAAGGTTGTGGTCAGATTTACCAATAGGTGCGAAGGTGGTGGTGTATTTATAGAGAGAGGGACTTAGTGAAACATAGTTATATGTGTTTCAAGAATTGGTTAGACGAATCCGGAATGTTGTAGGTCCTTTGGATTAGTTGCTCAGATCGTTAAGAAATGCTGAATGATTCGGCCTCTTCCCCTCCTAAATCAGTATGAGAGGACCCAACCATTCAGTTGTGTACATTGAAATCCCCTAATAGAGACCTAGTATTTTGATGAGAAGATATAACAGTCTCGTGAGGAGTAGTAAAATATTCAAAGAAAGAGTGAATCTTTCTGTTAGGAGAACAGTAGGCAGAAGCACAAGATTAGTGTAGTAGAAGGAAGAGATTTTGAGCCACAAAGCATCGAAGTTAGGAGATTCGAGATTCACGAAACGTTACAGTAGTATTAATGTTTACATAGGCACACACATCCACCCTTCAGACGAAATTATGAAGATAGAGTTATAGTAGATACATTAACGAGTTAGAGGTGAATTCTGCCATCTGAGTCTCAACAGGAAGCAAAAAGGTTGGGTTAGAGTTAGAATATGATGATATTCAGCAGGAAGAAGTTAGATTTTAAGCCGCGAATGTTGGTTAAAGTTAATAGAAAGCCCACGTCTATGCAAATGTTGGCATCCTTTCACAACAACACCACATCACACACACCAACAAAAAGTAAGCATATAGTTATCCGTATAAAAACAAAAGGAGAAATCGGGATAAAATTGAATAAACTAAATCCCAACTTAAAAAATTCGAGCACTAAAATTAACTAAATAAAGAAAATATACTACTATACACTAAAAAACAAAACTTAAACCTAAACAACTTTGCTACACTTACTAAAATTTATTAAAACCTAAAACTAAAAAAGAAAAAAAAATGAAAGTTATCTAAATCCTAACGTAAAATATTTAAGTACTAATTTATTTAAATAAAAAACTATACTACTATATACACTAAACCTAATCAACTATACAACACTTCCTAAAATTTATTAAACCTACAAAAGAAAAAAAAAATTAAAACTATAACTTGTCTTTTTAAAACTCCAAACTTTTAAATATCGCCGAAACGAATAAATAATTAGTTTCAATTTGATACAATTTAATAAAACTTTCAATTAAAACACAAATAATTTAAAAAAAGAACACATAACACACTTTCATCTAATCAAGAATATAATAATAACAACAAAACAATAATAAAGATAAAGATAATAAAACTTTCGACCGGGAGCAACTTTCAAGCACGTCCACACTCATCAATTATATAAATAATATATTATATATATAAAATATATAATATATATATATATATATATATATTATATATATAAATTATATATATATATATATATACTATATACTATAATATATATATGGTGTGTGTGTGTGTGTGTGTGTGTGTGTAGGTGTGTGATTTGATATAGGTCGGTTCCTAGGGAACCTCAATTTTAATATGAAGAGGAAGACCAAAGCAGGAAAAAAGTCAAAGTTTTATTAATTCAACGTTTCGAACCATACCATGGCTCATCATCAGGATACTGAAAGGGCATATATAATAATATTGAATAGAAATTTAAAAAATAAAAACAAAAATAAAAATAAAAATAAAAATAACAATGAAAATGCGAAATAAAAATAAAAATAAAAATAAGGTAATAAGTGACTAGCAAAGTAACAAATAGTAAGTAAAATATTGACAAAGTATGCTTGAAAACGGTTAAAGTTAAGGTGGGAAATTTAAATTTAGTTAAAACAGTAGTAATAATGGGATTGGGGGTTGGGGGGCAACTCAATAATAGAAATCAATAATGACAATGCTGATAAAAAATAAACAGAATAAATTAATAATCCTTAATAATAATATAATACATAATAATATAATAATAATAATAATAGTCAATAATAATAATATATTAATAATAAAATAATAATAATTAATAATTAATAATAATAATAATAATAGTAATAGTAATATAATAGTAATAATAATAAATATAATAATAATAATAATAATAAATAATAATAATAATAATAATAATAATAATAATAATAATAATAATAATAATAATAATAATAATAATAATAATAATAATAATAATAATAATAATAATAATAATAGTAAATAATAAATAATATTATAATAATAATAATAATAATAAGAGGAATTATGGTTGAAAAGCAAAATCACATAAACACACCTAGTATAACAGTTGCAAAGTTATAGACTAATGGAAAATTTATGTTGATTAAGAGGTTAGAGATCGATAGAATTTGGTTGGTTAGCAAGTTAAAAATTGGAACATAGTTGTACCGGAGGGGGGAGAATTAAGCAATTAATAAAGGAGTGGAAGAATGGGAGGAATTTAGTGAGGGTTTTAACTGTTTGATGTAGAGGGATTCAAGGATTTTGCGATCAATGTCAGAGGATGCTGAACTAAGTATGGTAAAATCAGAAAAACGAAGAGGGTGACCTAAGTTGGAGGTGTGGGATCTGATGGAGGAGTGTTCAGGGGAGCTGGAAGGGAGGTTAGTGCGGAAAGATGTGCCCAGGTGTTTATGAATTCTAAGTTGTAATTGAAGGCCTGTTTGGCCAACATAGCAGGCCTTGCAGTCTGCACATGTAAAGTTATAAACAACGGAAGATTTCATTAACGTGGGTAGTTTATCTTTATGGCGAAAAAATGAACCTATGGATAGGGGATTAATAGCAACAAGATGAGGTTGGAGTTGGGGGAAGAAATTCAGGTCAAAGATTAAAGATAGGTGAGAGGAACCGATAAAAGTGGGGGTTTTAGGTCTAAAGATATGCCAAAGAAAGTTATGTATAGAGGAATCAATAAGGTACTGAGGGAAATAGTTAAAGCTAAAAAAGGATTTAAGGTAGACTATTTCAAGGTGGAAATAATGCCAAGTTGAGCAGATCTGGTAAGCACGATGGAGATAGATAGTGATTGAGTTAGAAATGAGTTTAAAGGGAGAAGAGCTAAGGAAATTCATGCCAAGGCGTGAAGAGGTGGGTTTACGATAGACTGAAGTAGTAAAGCCATTAGAGTTGTGGTGGACTAGGACGTCCAGAAAGGGGAGGGAATTATTTTGTTCATCCTGTCTGGTGAATTGGATGTTAGGGTGTCTAGAGTTTAAGTAGTTAAAAAAGAGGTCAGATTGGGATTTATTATGAAAGATTAGAAAGCAGTCATCTATATATCTTTTATAGACTAGGGGCTTGAATTCGGGAGGACAGTTGTGAAGCCAGGTTGATTCATGGTGACAGAGGAAGCAGTTAGCGAAGGTGGGGCCAAGGGGGGAGCCCATGGGCATGCCATCAGTTTGGAGGTAATATTGATTATTGAAATATATATATTATTATTTAGTGGAAAGGTTTAAAAATATATATATATATATATATATATATATATATATATATATATATATATATATATATATATATATATATATATATATATATATATTAAAGATAGTATATATATATGTATAATTCAGATATATATATTATATATTTTGTATCTCTAACTTATATATAAAATAGATATCTATATTAATATATATATATATATATATATATATATATATATTCTATATAGTATATATATATATATATTATACTATATATATATATATATATATATATATATAATATTATATATATATATATATATATATATATATATATATTTATATATATGTATATTATATATACATATATGCATACATTTCTGCCGCTGGCCCCCTTATTGGAGGGGCCAAACCGCTCCAGAAAACCGCCACTGCTCTTGGCGGTGTCCACAGGTCGAGAAGAGAAGTTACAGCGAAGGTGGTACGGGGGGCGTCGAGGGCGGGGCACTCCAGAAGGAAGTGCTCCATTGTGTCCTGGGATATACGACATCTAGTGCAGATGGGGGAAATAACGTTGTCAAGTTTGAATCTGAATTTATATTGCAAAAGATTTGGGTGGTGACCTGATCTGCTCCGGGTGAGGTTAATTTGGTCTCTTCTGGACAGTGATTCTTCTGTAGGGGAGATGTTTGGGGATGGGGTGTTTAGTAGATTGTTATTGGGGCGGTTTTGTAGATTTGCGTTAGTTAATTGTGTATGGATGTGAGT
>JABUQX010089978.1:0-7500 GCA_015478945.1 Trachelipus rathkii
AAGAGTAGAGATAGAAAGGAGTATGAGAGAATAAATGAAAAGTTCGTTGAATGGTTGGTCATGGAAAGGATGAATGATAGTGGTTGGTTAAGCGGATGCATAGTGGTGAGTGTGTTGGAATTCGACCGGCTGGCAGACCGAAGAGAAAGTGGATTTGAGTCAGTAAAGGAATGAGGAAGGAGGAAGGAGAGGAATGTGAGTTTTGCAGGCTAGAAGAAAGGTGTATAATAGGAGTGAATGGCGGGGTTTTGTAAGGGGTGTGGGCAAGGGATGAACCCTACATTGACAAGATGCCATAAGTAATGGTCCCGTGCGGTCACGTGAAGCTTAGGTGATTTTCTGACGTGAGGCGGGTTCTCAATAAGGTGTATATAGGGGGGCGGTAAGGCTGGGCTTTCTTTTCGACTTGGCTTTATATTCTCTATTACTTTTGTCTTTTTGGGGAGACAAGGTTGGGTGATTATATATATAATATACTAATACTATATATAATATATATATATTATATACTATATTATATATATTTATATTATATATTATATATATATTATATATTATATATATATATATATACATAACTATATTATATATATATATATATATATTAATTATATATTTATTATAAATGATATATATTGATTATATATATATATATTATATAACCTAATATATATATATATAATTATATATTATATTATATATATTATATATATACTATAATATATATATTATATAATATATCTAAAAAAATTGTATGATATATAGTATTTCATTAATAAATTAAAAAGAAAATATGTACGACATCAGTCATTGAAATTGGTAGGACAGTAAACACAAATAGTTTTAACTTTAAATGCAAAAAAGAAAATAAAAAATATCCTTGGATGAATTAAAATAATTGAAACTTCGCAAAATGAAAGTTGAAAAAAAAAAAAATTAGAAATCTGCTAATTTAATTGTATTTATTTAAAAGCTAAAATATGCAATTCTCATTTGTATTAATATGACAATGTGAAACTAAAACTGGTTCACATGTTCATTTCTGTAGACAGTCGAAACACTTTTTATAAATAAAATGTTTTGCGATTTCATCAGTAGTTGAGTTATTTTCTTTTTTTTTTTTTGAAATCCATTCTTGTAGCAAAGCATTTCTCAAGTTAGAATCATTTTTATCTCTCTTTCACGATATGCTCACTCCTAAGAGATCAGATTTTTTCATACGTATGTCAAAATGAAAGGATTTAAGTCGTGGGTGTTTTGTGACCCAATTCTCCGGCAAGATAAATTCGGGAACATTTTTTTTCAAGTAAACCCCCTGGTATTTTGTACAGTATTTGCACATTCCAGCCTGTTGGAAAACAAGGTATTAGTCAGTTACTAAATGCTTCATCTCTGGTGTCATCTTGCCAATAAATTATTCGACAATATTCCCAATTAACTTTTTATCCATGTTCAACAAAAGGAATTGAATTTTTCGTGTAACCAAGAATGGAAATAGTAACAGGGTCCATTACTCTCGCAGGAAAATGAGATTTCATAAAGAACCTCTCACCTGAATGAAATCTGATGTGTTTTATTTTGTCATTATCAACATATAGTTGAAATGTGCCATTCTGCGAATTCAAAGGAGATTCAATTGAGAATTTCTTTTTATCTCAAAATATAGCAACTCAATTTGCATAGGATTTAAACAGCTTCTTGACACGTTCAGCTCATTTAATATCGTCACAATCGCTCATTTTGTGGTCAAATTTTTTTGGTAAAGTTTGAAAGTTAATATTTTGTTTGATATGCTTTAATGTCACTAATATAAATTGTAATAGATTTTAAATTTTCTGCAAGAATTTCATGTCGTCCTCTCTTATCTACTTGAATATCGCATGTTCGTGAATTCACATGTTTGTGGCAATTGAGAAATTTCATCTTAATTTTTTTTTCTTTTTTCAACTTTGAAAATTTTATCAATCTCCACTTAAATAAGATATATTAACATTCTAACATACAATCGTTATTAATAAATTCTTAAATTCTTTAACGTTTTAATTCTACCTTTCAAAACGCAGATTTTTTATTTATTTCAAATACCAAAAAATTTTAGTATAAAAACTTTATAATTTGCCCAATTAATCATTTAACATAATACTTGATAATTATTTTCGTGGTGGCAGAATTCTTTGAGCAAATCATTAATTTTATAGATGTGAACTAAAAATTTCAGTTTTTCCACATAATTAAATATTTCGGAGTATATTTTTTTTAAACTGTTATATATATATATATAATTTTATATATATATATATATATACATATATATATATATATATAATTATATATATATAAATTTAAATAAAATTTATATATATAATTTAGAAAAAAAAAAATTGATAAGATATATTATATATATATAATAATATCATATATATATATTATATATATATTTACTATAACAAGTCCTTCCCTGAAGGTCATCCCGCGCTGTCAGTGGGACCATAGAAGAAAGGTCCTTGGGTTCACGGGCCCTAACGACTATTCTGCTGAATATATATATATATATATATTATTATACTTATTATATATATATAGTATATATATATATTATATATATATATAATATATATATATATCATAATATATATAGTATATGCACCCGAAACTGGAGGCCTTCACAGTGGCACCGTCGGAAAGTGTGTTTGCTTGCGCCGATATGGCGTGACGTGCATGCCCACTCCGGAGATGCAACCTCGCCTTTTGGGCGATTCTCGCGCTGATTAGGGGCTTTTGCCCCTCGGAAATATCCACGTAGGCGCAAGGCGTGGAATTGGTAGACAGTAGAGAGTAAAGCTAGGCTCATAGAGTGCTCGGTGCTTGTCTGCCGGTTGGTGTTTTCACGGGCATTACCGAGGGATGCGTGTCTCTTCCAGCAAACGCATCGCAAGAATACGATCGGCCTGTCCTGTAGGAGGTAAGGCAGACGGTACATGACGTGGTCGAAGGGGAAATTACCTTGAATCGCGAGGGAGTAGGTCTGGCTTGATAAGGTTGAGGTGCTTGTTCATGATCAACTCTCTTCGCCGCATTCCCAACGCGAACCCTTGTTTCAATGAAGGGTAAGAGGAAGTCAGCTGTCTACAAAGACACCGTAGCTTGTCTGAGACGTGAACAGGCCGCTGCGCCTCTTAACAGTGGGGCGCAGGCACCTCCGGAGATGGCGGAGGCCCCGATTGTAGACCTTATAGTTCCTTTCACTGACGTAGTTCGGGTTGTGGGAAGAGTTCTCGGGGAACCCTGCTGTCCATCCGAAACGTCTATTTGAAGTGATTGATTTGACTGGGGTCTATGATGCTGAGGTTCAAATGTTGAGTGAAGAGCGGGGTCCTCCTTTGTTCTCGGAGGTCTCAGGCTGCTGCTTTCTCGTCGAGGTTTTAAGCAATCCCTCGACTTGGAGGACCGGGGTCGCCCGTATGCAGGCGAGCCAGTTAGGCTCCCTGCTCCATATGCCCCGGTCTCTAGAGCCCAAAGAAAGTGGCGAAAGTATGCCGAGCTCCAATCCCTGTATTACCGTGATAAGGCGAAGGCGCTAAGCTTATACCCGGACAGGTAAGAGTTCGTGAAGCATACGGTGCTACCTGATACTGTGTGTCAGGAACGGCGGGAATACCTGACGCGTCGCGTGGAGTTGCCGGTTTGGACGACAGCGCCATTATGTCGGTTGGCCAGAATGCTGAGGCCTTGTCGTTTGCTTACGCTTGGATCTCCGTCGACGAGCTCAAGTAGGCGATGGATGCTTTCAGCAGGAACGTTGCCTTAGGAGTTTCCTTCCAAGACCTGGAAAACTTTAAGCGGGGGGATCTCATCAATATCCTTAATGGCCTTCTAGACATACCTACAGCCCGGGCTTCTGAGGGGGAGAGTTACGCTCGTTCACAAGGTTCCAGAGCCTGTGGATTTTGGTGACTTCCGACCGATCTGTGTCCTTCCGGTTGTGGTACGGCTGCTCCACAAGATCCTGGCTAGGAGATTGGGGGCGATTAACCACAACCCTTTTCAATCTGGGTTCAGGTCGGGTGATCTACGTCCCAAAATATTTACCTTCTGCAGAAGGTCTTCGAAAGAAGGTTTGAGCTGAGGCGTGACTTGTATTCACTTTCATCGACTTCAAGCGTGTCTTCGACTCGGTTTCGCACGATGGGATTCTTTCTTTCTTTGGTAGGCTAGGCTTGGCTCCCCTCGCTAGTCACTTATCTAAGATCGGTGTACCAGAAGAACCATGTTCTGCTATGTACCGGTTGAGTGAAGCAGGGCAGATGCGTCTTGCAAAGGGACCCTCTCTCACCTGTTTTGTTCAATGTCTCGTTGGATTACATCTTGAAATAAACATCCTCTGATGTGGGTGTTATCGTTGACCTTTGCAGATGACTGGGAAATGCAAAAATAACCTGATTGCTCTGGCGAGGGCGACGAAATCTTTGGGTCCTCGAGTTTGGGTTCCACAAGTGCGCGTCGGTTCGTCTGCGGTGGCTGGGGACGCGCCAAAAAAGTTTGTCCACGACCACACTCCATTCGTGGTCGAAGGGACAAACATACCGACGATGAACTTGACAGGTGTTTACAAATACCTAGGAGTTCGGGTCATGTCTTCTGGCGTAGTGAAATGGTCCTTGGGGGACTTGAGGGACAGGCTGAGGAAACTCTCCTCGGCTTACCTCAAGCCACAGCAGAAGTTGCACTTGTTAGTCAACTATCTGATACCCAAAAACACATACCGGTTGCGGCACGAGCGCCTTACAATCAGGGCGCTGAGTGAAACAGATAGAATGGTTCGGCCGAATGTTAGGAAGCTTATGCATCTTCCTTCCGGTACTCCGGTACTCCGGTCCCCATGTTCAGTCAACCGCCCCCTAGGGGTGAACTGGGGATACTTGAGTTTGAGCAGTCAATTTGCACTCAGCCGCTTCAACTATCAGAAATCCGGTCTCGTCGAAGACGAGGAGGCTCCAAGTTGTGGAGTTTAGAGACGAACTCGGTCTGGCGGGTGCTACGAAGCAATCGGGCTGTAACATCTGGATTGCGGACGGCACTCGCCTGATGCGAAGTTCAGTGTATGTCGATCCCGTAAAGATCAGACAGGGCCTAATTGCTACGCGAGAAAGATTTAACAGAGGATGTGACGTCCCTGCCGCCGTGATTAGATGTGATCTGGTTGGTCTCAGGATAGAAACCTTAGGACATGTTCTCCAGGAATGACCGGCGGTAGCCATTCTTAGGACGGTTCGTTATGGTATCTTGAACCCACTATTAAAATCTGAGTGGGAGAAGAGGGACTGGCAAGTCCTGCTGGAGCCTGCCATTCCCACTCCAGAAGGCCTGCGATAACCTGACTTGGTTTTCTGGGACGGACTGACTGCTCTAGTAGTTGACACTACGGTAGTGGCAGATGCGAACGCGTGCTCCCTTGATGTTGTCGTCCATCGTAAGGTCGACTACTGCAAGGTTCCTGCTATTGAAGAGTGGGTACACGCGTTCAGGACGAGCGGTCATCGACTTCAGTGCTGTGACCTTCAACTGGCGCCCCGCCAGTTGAAGGTCACACTTGGCAGGGAGGTCGCACGCCTTGTTGAAGCGGTTGAAAATGGTGAAGTTCATCAAGCTGCTAGAAGTGCGCTTGATGGAAGTCAGTGCGGCGATCTGGTGGTTCTTCAACAGTGCCGCCGGTGGATGGGGCTAGGCTCCATGTTTGTCTTCGGGGCGGGAGCTTTCCGAAGACTCTCGCCCGGCACGTTACCCGCCCGTGTCGTAAGAACTTTGAATATAAGTGAGTGACAGTTTTCCCCTGTAGATACACAGTCATGTAAATACGAGGGGATGGAGATTTATTGGATCTTGGAGTTGTCTAACTCCACACACTTGGTGCTGGTAGGTGAAGGGAGGCAGGGAAGATTTTACCGAAATCCACCTTCAGTGGTCCCTTCTCTCGGCCTCTTCATGCGGGCATTGGTCTGTATGAAGGAGTTACCATTCTTGAGCTGAGTGACCTAAGTAAAGAAATTTACATGTTGTAACCACCGGTATGACAACAAACTTATTAAAGCTTGTGGTGTGGTTAGCATGTACCTTAGCTTTAGATTTTGCTTTTGGTAGTAGTTGATGTATATGTTATATTGGCCTTTCTTTAGGATATTGACAGGCCTTAGGGTGCGGTGTAGGTTATACATGTTGCATGAGCATGGGTTTGATAAATATTTAGTTGACTGAGACAGACTCGATAGGCCCATGTGGGTTCTTGCTGTCTCTTTATTTCCTAATCTCTAGCAAAAGGAATACTACGAACGTTGAAATAAATAGTGACTTAATTGGTCAACGATATGATGGTGCAGAATCAATGAAGAAATGTTTTAGAGGTGTTTAAGCTGTTGAATATATCCAGCGATGTTATATGCTCATTGCTGTTCCCATTTATGTGAAGTACAACACATAAAGAAAATTTATAGAACAGCGAATGCAACTAGGTACTATTTTAGATTTCCATGGCAGATTACTATTTTAATAGAAAAAAGTAGGAAAGATTTTTCCAGAAACAAAATGGACAAAACTTACACGAATTGGCGAAACAAGGTTGGTGAAAAGTTTCGATGGATTATTACGATTTAGAGAAATTTTTAAAGCATTTGATGAAGCTTTAGAGAAGCTTGAATGGATCAAGATATTAAACCTTCTTCAAAAAACTCATCTCTTTTAAAGTCTGCAACCAAATGTAAATTTGTTATAAGTTTATTTATTATTTCACTTTATTAACATAGACTCTTCCATTATGTACTATATTTGCAATCTCCATAATTAGTGACAGCAACTGCTATTAATCATATTGTAAATGTGATGTTTGTTTTGAAACATTTTCAAACATTTTGGAAGTTGCAACATAACTTCTGCTTTCTGTTAATGAAGAAATGAAAATGTAAATGTGAAAATTGATGTAAAATGAAAATATATATAGCTATTACAAATTTTTTTTCTTGATTTTTTAAACCAGTTACATACTAATCTTTGTAAAGTCACTCATTCCATCGATATCTATTAAAAAATTTACGAATTTTGCAAATAATTTTGATCTGTACTGGTGCATTTGGATTATTAAGAATTTAGCATTTATCGCAATCAAAGCGTGCAATCTAAAAAAATATTTCCATACTCTGAAAAGGCTCAAAACATACTTTTTCAATTCTACGGGAGAAGAAAACCTAACAGAACTGGCTTTAATGAGTGTTCATAATAGCTACACAATATAAATGAAGGAAGTTACCAATCATTCTGTTGTTCAGAGATCAAGTTGAAATTTTTTTATATAAATAAAACTATATCTTTTTTGTATTTTAAAATTGATATCAATGTTAGATTATTTTATTTTATTTCATTGAATATATTATATATATATATATATATATATATATATATATATATATATATATTATATATATATATATATATATATATATATATATAATA
>JABUQX010089978.1:22500-35000 GCA_015478945.1 Trachelipus rathkii
CACTCAACGTCAGATGTTGATATTCTTTCGAATGCAAAGTTGTGCCTTTCGTGTGGTCTTAAATAATCGGGAAAGACCCTCTCTGTTCTGGAACCTCGGCTGCTAAGGCTGTTCCTACGGTAGTTAAAGTAGGAGTTCAATTCATTGACTATACGTTGCTTGTTTGTAACTATTTCATCACCTATATTTAACTCTTCAATTTATTTTTTGTGTTATTTTTCTTTTGTGACGGATTTAAGAATGTCGTTAATAATGCCATTGCGAACGTGGTTGGATTGAGTCTGGTTGAACTTATTAGCAAAGAAACTAGCTTTAGATTTCCTTATTAATTTTTTAAGTGTTGAGGCGTATTCTGTGTAAAATGCATCGGTATAGTACCCATCTTAGCACTTTATGTAGATTGTGTTTTTGTCTAATTGAGGTTAATAATGCTTTCCAAACTTTTCATTTACCTCTTTTCTGAGATTGTTTTTGTGTTTTATGGGGATTTTTTATCATACGTGTCTATAGAATGCGAACTAAAATTTTTTGTATTTGTTTCATCTAATGAAAGATTATCGTGAACAGAAGAAAAGTCTGTATTTCTTATTTGCGTTAGAAATGTTGTTTTACGGTCGTTCTGATATTAGCCTATATTCTACTTTCTGTTGCACTAGGTGAACATAGAGATCCAAAGTAAGATGCGTAGTGGGTCCGAGAGGTCAGTTGTGTTAATCTTAAGGATTTTGTTGTGCACCGATTATTTGACCACAATGGTTCATGATAGTGGGCTATTGTGTTCATTTGCAGTTGTAATTTTGCAATATAGTTTAGGTAAGCAGTGTTGACGTCAATTGTGTTCAAGTAGCAAATTTTTCCACAAGAATTTGTTATTATTTTTATTCATCTAGATACGTGATATTAAAGTCACCAGCTCTTACAGTGATCCTACTTATCGTGTAGAGACTGCATAAACCATCGAGCTTTTATATAAAGTTCACCCTTCTCCCTTGTGGTGAATTATTATAAATATGTTATTGTTTTATATATATATACAAGAGCCTCGAGTCAGAGGTTAATGGACTGAGAAAAGTTCTTTGCTTTAAGCTCTTCTAATAAGCTAAATGAGACAACCTCCTCCTTTTCTTTCATTACGGCAAATTGAACCTATCATAACCTGAGAGGGCATACAGGTTTGATTTTTATAATTTTAGAAAGGTCTCGGTTAGGACAACACAAGGAAACTTGAGGAATAAGGGATGAAAGGATGGTAGAAGTAGTCATCATGGTGTTTTGGAAAGCTCATGTTGATACAAATAAATTTCAGCATTCAACGGCCTTTATACAGTCATGTTAGCCCATCTTTGGATAGGAGGAAGAGGGATTTATTCAATTTTCTAGGTGTTACAGAAACTTTTTATTTCGTCCATTTTGAAAATTGAACGTAGGGAGGTTGCAAAAGAGTCAAAAAAACTATCAAAAGGTGAGCTATTGACAACAAGCGAGGATAATATTTGGGCTAGTAAAACTAGTGTTCATAGAGCTAGAAATGTATTAGATACATTTGAGATAACTCTTGAGGTGTAGAGTTTACGTCTGTAATATTAATAATAATAATAATAATAATAATAATAATAATAATAAAATAATAATAATGCATAATAATAATAATATATAATAGTAATAAAATAATAATATAATAATAATATAATAATATAATAATAATAAATAATAATAATAATAAAATATTAATAATAATAATAAAATAATAATATAATAATAATAATAATAATAATAATAATATAATAATGAATAATTAATTAATATAATTATAATATTTATAATTATATTTATAAATTATATTTAATTCTATTTAATAATAATTTAATATAATATCTTATAATTAATTATAATTAAATTATTAATTTAATTATAATTATATATATTATAATTATAATTATTAATTATAATTATAATAATAATAATTAATAATAATAAATCATAATATGAATAATAATAATAATAATATAAAATAAATAATAATAATAATAATAAATAATAGAATAATATATAAAAATAATAATATAATAAATACGAATAATTGCTTACGAGTTAGCAGGTATAATTTAAATCGAAGACAAATGATTTATTCCTAGCTTTTAAGTTTAGTTCTGCATGTAAAATGAAAAACGTTAAAGTTCGTTTAATACCCTACTGCGATTCGCTATAATCCTGTAGATTTAAAAAATTACTTACCCCAAAAAATGTGCAATGCTTGATTAAAAAAGGGAGCTTTTTATTTCTATAAATGAAGTCAAAATATTTTCTTGGCATGTTTTTTTAGGCTTTTAAAAATATCCTTATTATTAAAGATTATTTTTATTTCAAGTTTTATTTTACATTTATGTTCAAAATGGGCGTATAAATTTACTTAATTTGTAAACTTAATTTTGTAAAGGAAATTAATCGAAATTCTGTTTAATTCAGATGGAAGGAAGAATAAATCTATGTAATAATACTGTTAATCTATGTAATAAAATATAATGTAATAAAAATCTATTGTTAAAACAGCGCATGTTGCAGTAATGGCGAAGGAAAATAAAACTATTTAGAATTAAGATAGAATTTTATATGCCAAAAAAATCTGAATATAAAAATTTTGTACCTTAAATATTTCATATAAAGGAAACTTACGTTGATTTTTGCTGGAGATGAAAAAGTAATTTTTTTGTTCCCTTTGTTCTAGTAGGGCAAATTATTGCTTGAGTGAACAAATAGCATTGAACCTAAAAGAATTTTTCACGGGAGAGGTGATAATAAAAGCCGGAGTCAGAAAGGTTATCTGACGCTAAAAGAAAATTATTGGCTCAAATATTTTTGGTTGAATAAAATTTATTAAAATAAGAGAGAGAGAGAATTAATTTCTGGCTCTATTGCAGATAAAATGGAATGTGTAACTTCTTCAAAGAAAAAAGTCTTTGGAGTATTTTATCGAGATTTGGATTTTTTTTTATCAATATTGCAAAAGCTAAATTGCAATATGATTTAGTTTATGATTATTTATTATTGGTGTTAATGTATTTTATTTGGTTTATTGTTGTAATTATGCTTTTATCTATTGTAGTGATCTTTTCTTGTCCCACTTTCCGGCAAATAATAATAAAAAAATTAATTTAAAATTTGGGATGTGTACTTAATTTTACATCTGTTTAGTACACAAATATCCGAAGGTCACCATTTGTAACGCCTAAGACCATTACTATTATATACGCATGTAAACAAGGGCCGTTGCTAAGCTTATTAAAAACTTAAATTTATCCAATGAGGTGAGTAGTTAATTTCAACATAATAAGTACAATTATTTGAATAATAATTATAAAGTTATAGTATATATATTATATATCTATATATATATATATGTATTTATTATTTTGTAAATGTAGTTAATATTTTGTAAATGTATTATGTGTATACTTCACACTCCAACCAACATTATGGAGAAGAAGAAAACCAGGCAAGCATTCCAACATCCCATGACCATATTTTGGGGTAAATATGGTCACAGCAACGGACTGAGTCAAGCGGAATTGAGTGGTTTTATTTAGGACCTTGACTGTCAAAGGAGAAAGTAGACTTTTGGTCAATTACTACAGTAATGGAATTCTTCTCCAGCATGATGTCAGGATCTCACAGTGAAGAGAAACGTCAGAGGGATCTGCTCCTTTTTTGAGAGAAAAAAAAACAATCTGGTTGTTTGCTGGGACGTTAATGGCTTGATGAAATGTTGAATTTGACCGTGATCCAACTGAATGGAGGCTATTTATAGACTCCTCCAAGCTTAGTTTGAAAGCTGCATTACTTATACAACGAAGGCGTCGTTTCTTTATTCTTGTTGGTCATGTAGTTCACATGAAGGAGCTTTTGCAAACATGACAGCCCTCCTCGACTCAATCAAATATGTTGAACACAGGTGGAAAATCTGTGGCGATCTCAAAGCCATCGCTGTACTCTTCGGATTGCAACTGGGGTACACTAAGTATTGCTGCCTTTTTATGTGGGACAGTAGGGGTAGGAAAGCACATTACATTCAGGCAGACTCCTGAAAGAAATCTTGACTTTATCGAGAAAAATGTCGTTTGAAAAGTTTCTAGTGGGCCTAAGAATGTTCTTCTTCCACTTATAAGTCTCATGAAGCAATTTGTCGTATCACTAGCCAAGAGAAGTTCGAAAGAATTCCATTATTTGGTGGAAAGGTGAGAAAGTATTTTGTTGGGCCCACAACTCGGACAACTTGTAAAGGTATGCGTTTGACTGAGTTTGAGCGGGAACAAGGACCAGAAATGCTGAGGAACATACACTCAGTTTTGGTGACGACTTCGGGAAAAATACCATCGACTCGGGTGTAACATGTCCCTTAAGCATCCATTTTTTCCACTCCCACCTAGACTTTCATAACTCCTAGTTATGGAGCTGTCCGTGATGAACGTTGAGAAAGATTCCATCAGCATTTCAGCAATGGAACAAAGATATCAGCGCCGTTGGAGTGAAGCTATGCTTGCGGATTACTGCTGGTCTGTGTGTATGGATGCTCCGGAACTCACTTACACGAGGCAAGCCAAAAGAAAACGATCTCATGAAGCCACCACATGATACTCTTCAAACCGAACCACCAGCCAGGTATTCAAGTTTTCTCAATGTTGAGAAATTCATTCATCTCTTCGTTGTTCTTTATTTTAATTGCATTGCTTGTTTCAGATTTTTTAATATTAAAAATGCCATTTTTAAAGTAACATGAGTGTATGACATTTCGATGATCTTTACGTATAGTTAATGATCTTTTTCAAAAAAATTTTGGTATTAAAAACTTGTTTACGTAGACGTTTGGTTTGTTTGTAATACAGGTTGTTATCAGTTTGGATTTAAGGACCTCTTCTTTCACTTTAAGCTTGATTGGTCTCGTATCTTTATCCCTTCGCCAGTTCTTAGTTTCCCCAGTCGAAAAACTTCTGTAACTGCATTTGGATTAATTTTACTTTTTAATTTTCTTTCTATATCTTCTGTAAGGATTATTTTGCAATCTTCATGCTGAGACCCATTGGGCAAACCGCCTGAGATCACGCAAATATTTTTAACTTACTCCTGCCGAAGTGATTCTTGCGATTCCGTAATAGTTTGAACCGTTTCTCTTATTTCTGCTAATTCGGTGCCAGAAGGGGTTGTCGCATTCAAATCACTCTCCGGTATACGAATTCTGTTTTTTAGATTTCAATTTCATCATCTTTCTGCTTTTGGAATTCAGTAAATGTAATTTTGAAGAGATCAAAATCCTCTTGAAGACTGCTTAGGGTCAATTGTGATTCGGAATTTTCTAAGTTATTTTGAAAAAAGAAGAGTGAGTGGGGGAGGACGGCTTTTTCCTGCCTATTCGTGAAAGATTCGTCAAGAGAAACTAAGTCCTCGATGCTGACATTCCTTCCTTTTCCGCCAGTTTTACTTTTAATAATTCGAGAACTTAGCTTCTTATCACGAATCTTTCACGGATAGTCAGGAAAAAGCCCTCCCAGCTACCCTTCCCCCCACGCATTCCTCTTTTTCAAAATAACTTATAAAATTCCGAATCACAATTGACCCTAAGCAGTCTACAAGAGGAATTTGCTCTCTTCAAAATTGCATTTACTGAATTCCAGAAGCAGAAGGAATGATGAAATTGCAAATCTGAAAAACAGAATTCGTATACTGGAGAGCAATAGGAATGCGACGACCCCTTCTGGCACTGAATTAGCAGAAATAAGAGACACGGTTCAGCTTATTAAGGAATCGCAAGAAACACTTCAGCAGGAGAAGGTTAAAAATATTTGAGTGATCACAGGCGGTTTGCCTAATGGGTCTCAGCATGAAGATTGCAAAATGACCCTTACAGAAGTTATAGAAAGAAAATTAAAAATAAAACTAAATCCAAATGCAGGTACGGAAGTTTTCCGACTAGGGAAACTAAGAACCGGTGAAGGGATAAATGATATGAAATCATTCAGATTTGAAATAAAAGAAGAGGGTCTTAAATCCAAACTGATAACAGCCTATATTGCAAAGAAACCAAATTTCTACATAAACTAGCTTTTAATTCCATAAAAAAGAGCATTAACCATACGTAAGGAACATAGAAATCTTATACACTCATCTTACTTTAAAAATGGCACTCTTAATATTAAAAAATCTGCAACAGAATTGCAATTAAAAATAAAGAACAAACTAAGGAGATGGATGAATTCTCAACAATGGAGAAAAGCAGATTACTGGCTGGTGTTCGGTGAAGAGTATTCATGTGATGGCTTCATGAGATCGTTTTTCTTTTGGCTTGCCTCGTGAGTGAGTTCCGGAGCCATGCCATACACACAGACCAGCCAGTAATCCGCAAGGCATATCATTCACCCAACGCGCTTGATTATCTTTGTTCCATTGCTGAGAGGCTGATGGAATCTTTTCCAAGTTCATCACGACAGCTCCATAACTAGGAGTTATAAGTGTACGGTGGGGGCTGCAGGAAAATGATCTTAAGGACATGTTGCACCGAGTCGAGTGATTTTTCCCGAAGTACTGTCACCACTTGAGTGTTAGTTCCCAAGCTTTCTTTCTTTTCCCCTCAAAAACTCAGATCAAAGCATATCCTTACAAGTTGTCGGTTTTGTGCCCAACAAAATACCCTTTCTAACCTTTGCATCACCTCAATATAGGAAAATTTGTTTCGTAATACTTAAAGGCCTTCCCTCTGATTCATTCCTTTGACAAATTTTCTGAGACACAGCTTTATATAAAGGGTGGAAGGTGACCATCTTTCGGGCCCACGAAGGGGGGGGGGAAGGGGGGGAAGGGGGGGACGAACCATTTTATCGCTAGAGTCAAGATTTCTTGCAGACCAATCTGCTTGAATGTAATTGCTTTGCCTATTCCTACTGTCCCACATACATAAAAGCAGCAGTACTTAGTGTACCCCAGTTGCAATCCTAAGAGTACAGCGATGACTTTGAGATCCCCACAGATTTTCCACCTGTGTTCATCCTATTTGATTGAGTCGAGGAGGGCTGTCATGTTTGCATAATTTCTCCTTCATGTGAACTTACAGACCAACAAGAAATAGAAGGAAGACCCTTTGCCGCTTGTTATAGTAATGCAGTTCTTTTAAAACAAGCTTGGGGTTGAGTTTATGAATAGCCTCCATTCAGTTGATCATGGGTCAAATTCAAACATTTCATCAAGCCATTAACGTCGGCAAACAACCAGATTGTTTTTTCTCTCAAAAAAGGAAGCAGCTCCCTCTGACGTTTCTCTTGCACTGTGAGATCTGACATCATGTTGAGAAGATTTCCGATTACTGGAGTATTGACGCTAAAAGTTCTACTTTCTCCTTTGACAAGTCAAGTTTCAAAATAAAACCACTCAATCCGCTGACTCATCCGGCTGATGTACATCCTTTACCTCAAAATATGGGTCCATGGATGTGGAATCCCTACGAATAGTTACGTATACCGACAAGCAGCGAAAAGTTGCTTAATAAGGAGCAAACGTAGCCAAATAAGGAGCTATTTCAAAGGGGATGGGCTTAGTGACGTCACAATATCCAACAACGAATCAGTCATTAAAATCCGCTCTCATCTGTCATCCTAACTACTCACCTCATTGGATAAATTTAAGTTTTTAATAAGCTTAGCAACGGCCCTTGTTTACATGCGTATATAATAGTAATGGTCTTAGGCGTTACAAATGGTGACTCTTGGATATTTGTGTACTAAACAGATGTAAAATTAAGTACATATCCCAAATTTTAAATTAATTTTTTTATTATTATTTGCCGGAAAGTGGGACAAGAAAAGATCACTACAATAGATAAAAGCATAATTACAACAATAAACCAAATAAAATACATTAACACCAATAATAAATAATCATAAACCAAATCATATTGCAATTTAACCTTTGCAATATTGATAAAAAAAATTCCGAATCTCGATAAAATACTCCGAAGACTTTTTTTCTTTGAAGAAGTTACACATTCCATTTTATCTGTAATAGAGCCAGAAATGAATTCTCTCTCTCTCTCCTATTTTAATAAAGTTTGCTTAAGCAGAAATATTTGAGCCAAAAATTTTCTTTCAGCTTCAGATATCCTTTCCGGCTCCGGCTTTTATTATCACCTCTCCCGTGAAAAATTCTTTTAGGTTCAATGCTATTTGTTCACTCAAGCAATAATTTGCCCTACTAGAACAAAGGGAACAAAAAAATTACTTTTTCATCTCCAGCAAAAATCAACGTAAGTGTCCTTTATATGAAATATTTAAGGTACAAAATTTTTATATTCAGATTTTTTTTTGCATATAAAGTTCTATCTTAATCCTAAATAGTTTTATTTTCCTTTCCGCCATTACTCAATAACATGCGCTGTTTTAACAATAGATTTATTAACATTATATTTATTAACAATAGATTAACAGTATTACTAACAATAGATTTATTCTCATTCGATCTTCAACTTAAATAAATAAGATCAATTTCTTTTTATAAATGTTAAATTTAAATATTAAAAAATTTTTACCCGCCAATTTTTGGAACACAATTTTACATGAAAACATTGAATAAAAATAATCTTGCGGAGGATATTTTAAAAGCCTAAAAAACATGCCCAGAAAATATTTTTGACATCGTTTATATGAAAATAAAAAATTTCTTTATAAACATTCCCACATTTTTTTTGGAAATAATTTTTTTATAACTTTTACAGGATTAATAGCAATCGTAGACGGTATTAACGACTTTACAACATTTTCATTTAAAAAATTATTTCCTTTTACATGCAAGAACCTAAAATTAAAAGCTAGGATAAATCATTTTCTTGATTTAAATTATACCTGCTAACTCGTAAGCAATTATTCGTATATTATTATTGTTATTATTATTATTATTATTATTATTATTATTATTATTATTTATTATTTATTATTATATTTTCATATATTATTATTATTATTATTATTATTATTATTATTATTATCTGATAATTATATTATAATTATAATATAATATAATGTTAATTATTAATTATTTATAATTATAATTATAATTATAATATAATATAATATAATTATAATTATAATTATAATTATAAATGTGTGTGTGTGTGGTATAATTTAATTATTAATTATTATATTATTCATTAATTATTATTTTATTATATATTATTTTATTATTATTATTATTATTATTATTATTATTATTATTATTATTATTATTATTATTATTATTATTATTATTATTATTATTATTATTATTATTATTATTATTACATTATTATTATTATTATTATTATCATTTCATTATATTATTATTATTATATATTATTATTATTATTCATTTATATTATTACTTCACGGACAACTCTACACTCAAGAGTCTATCGCATTTATCTCATACATTTTCTAGCTCTATAACACTAGGTTACTACCCCCAAGATTCTATCCTCCTGTGTTCAATTAGCTTCATCCTTTTATAGTTTTACTTCTTTTGACTCCCCCTACTTTCAATTTCAATGACGAAATAAACAATTTTCGTACAACCTGAAAAATTCGAGGTAAATCCTCTTTCTGCCTACCACATGACGGCTAAGATCTGTATAAAAGGCCGTGACAATGCCTGAAATTATTTGTATCGAATCAACAATAAGGCCTGCCAAAAAACACCAATGATGGACCTATCTTAACATGCTTTCATCCCTTAGTCCTAAGTTCTTCTTGTGTTGTCCTAACCAGACCTTTCTAAAAAATTTACAAAGACGCTGATGCCCTTCAGGTTATGATGAGGTTCAACGGTTTGCTACATGAAAGAAAAAGGAGGAGGTGTCTCATTACTTATTAAAAAGAGTTATAAGCAAAAGAAACTTTCTCAGTCATTAACTCTGACATCAGGCTCTTGGCTAACCATTTAGAGAGGATCTAAACAAAAACTTATTAGAGTATACAGGACCACCACAAGGAGCAGAGTGACTTTATATAAAAAGCTCGAGATGGTTTATGATCTCTACACTGATAAGTAGGAGCACTTAGAGCGGTACTTAATATTGACGTATCTAGCAGTAATAACAATTCTTGTGGAAAAAATTGCTAATTGACAATATGGTCATAAACTATAAAACTATATTGCAAAATTAGATCGAAGTTATAGTAGTTACCCCCACTATTCATTGACCATATGTGTCAAATAATCGTGGCACAACAAAATCGCTTCTAGATTACAGCCTGACTCTCGGACCCACAAACCCTGCATCCTTATACATTTGGATCTTCTACTGCTTCACCTGTGCAACAGAAGAGTAGAAATCATAGGCTAAATCAGAAAGACCGTAAACAAACATTTCTACGCAAATAAAAAATACAATATTTTCCTTTTTCACAACGATAAATTTTCTTAGATGAAGATACAAAAAATTTTAGTTCCATCTATACGAACGTATGATAAAAAAAAATTCCCATAAAACACAAACAATCTCAGAAAAGAGGTAAATGAAAAAGTGGCTTGACAAAAGCATTATTAACCTCAATTAGACAAAAACACAATTCTACATAAAAGTGCTAAGATGGGGACTATACCGATGCATGTTTACACAGAATACTCCTCAACACTTAAAAAATAAAAGGAAATCCAAAGCTAGTTTCTTTTGCTGATAAGTTTAACCAGACTCAATCCAACCCACGTTCGCAATGGCATTATTAACGACATTTTAATCCGTCACAAAAAGAAAAATAAGAGAAAATAAATTGAGAGTTAAATTGACTAAATGTCATTTTCTACAAACAGACAACGTATAGTTCAATGAATGAAACTCCTACTTTACTACGTAGGGACAGGACCTTAGCAGCCGAGGCTTCCATTGAACAGAGAGGGTCTTGACGATTATTTATACCACACGAAGGGCACCCACTTGCATCGAGAATATCAGATCTGGACGCTTGATTGTGTTATAAAGTGGTCTCAATGAATAAAGGCTCTGACTTTCAGTGTCCCGAACTGAATATACAAACACTGTAAAAAAGAAATCTCACCATTAACCGCTCTATATAACAACTCAATTGAATTACATCATTATCAACTGAATTAAAAATCGCAAAAGTTACCCTGTTCCCAAGAGTACTGGCACTTCCCTGCCGAAAACTTTCCATCGATTTGATCCTACATACAACTTGTAAAACTTTTTAAAAATTGGTTCACGCACAACTTACTATTACTTGCAAAGAAAATGAGCTTCTCCCACAAAATCAGTTGGGCTTCACCAAAAACTTAACACAGGAGATGTTATATTCCATACTGAAAAGCTACACAAAGCACTAAATGAAAAACCAACATGTGTATTCTTACTATTGGATTTCTCGAAAGCATTCGATGCAGCTCCACACAACCTACTCCTAAGCAAATTAGAAAGACCTGGTATCACTAATGGATCACTAAAATAATTTATGTCATAGTTTTCTGACCGGACACAATACGTTCGTTTAGACATAATCCTCACTTGCCTCAATTTGCCCACTGTGTCTCTTCAGGTTCTATACTGGGACCCTATTCTTTAAATATATAATACAAATGACTTTGTTTTTGGACATATCGTTCCTCCACCGCGGTCAATAGGGAACAGGATTTGTTTCTTCGAATGAATTTCCTTTTTCTGAGTTTGCGTAGTAAGTTTTTTTTCTTTTTTCGTGGGGGGGGGTTTGGAAAATTTTTTACTATCTCCTCCACTCTTCCTATCTTCTGGTCCTAGATTGAACATTCTTCAGTAATGCTTATCGAAAATTCCTTTTTCACATTAGATTTTATTGTGGAGTGTTTCTTTCTTCCTGCAGTTTTTTATATCAGTTAGATTATCTAATTGCCAGTAATCAGAAAGTTCTTATTTTGAAATGAGTCACTCTAAGGGGACATCAGCCATTTGTCGTTGGCTAGAACTAGCTAGACAAAAGTTAATAATAAAAGATAATTTTAAGTTCCTTCTTTATTTAACAATGGCATGAGAATATCGGTTTGACACTGGGCGTTTCACAGTTTGTTTATAATATTTAATAATTAATTTATTTATCTATTTTATATTCACATTTGAATCAATGTATATTAACTAAGTAACCCGCCCCGGCTTGGGGCCCCTTTTAATACACGCAACTCTTCTTATGATTGGTATGGGCTGGTTATATATTCATACTTTATTATCCTTAATCCGTACATTTGTATTCCGTTAAATAAAGTGGAGATCCTGTAATCACTTTAATTCACTTTAATCTTGACTACGTAATAAGTAGCAGATTAAAAGTATGGGCGTTGAGCCCATACTTTAACTTTTCACATTTCGTTTGCAAAAACTTATCTCGAGCACAACCTAAAATCACCAGCCTTTGGCTAGGAGAGAGGGATCAACTCCACGTCCTCACACCTCACTCGGTAAATTTAAAGTTTTTTGTAGTTTTAATAATGGTCCTTTGTTTAAATGT
>JABUQX010089978.1:37500-47832 GCA_015478945.1 Trachelipus rathkii
TTAGGCCTTCTTCCCGTGTCATCAACGACTGCGCAATTCCCTTTGATGCTTCAAAGATTACGTTAAGTGAATACTAATATTAAATAGAAAATTATAATGATTCCTAAACCTTCTATCTTAACATCTAGCATCAAATAATAGGAAAAACACACAACTAAACGCGCACCTAACGCAAAATCTCTTGAGTGATTGCAAGGCGAGACTTGATGAGAGAATATTAAAAATAGCAAGGCAAAAACAGGGATGAAGGTAAGAGATTCCACAGAGAGAAGTAGTGGAAGAAGGAGGCCCCCACAAAGACAAAGACTGGAGTCCCCAATATCACACATGAATTCATTGAGAAACAGGTACCGTTGTGCTACGATGCTACCATTTATTACATTCAGTAAACTTTTTATTGTCTGTTATTCATTCATTCGTTCAATTCAAGCATTGCTTTTAAAGGGGTTTGAATAAATGACTTTTAATAGTCAATATTAAATGAACTGCTAAGACAAAGAACCCTCTGTTTAAATTCCCATGTCAATAGTATCGGTAAATATTTTCAATGCAAATTAGCACATAATGATGGATGGATATTGATCAATGTCTGCGTAGTGAAATAGTGATGCTAGGACTCATTCTTTCCAAACCCAATTGACGTCATTCATGATATTTCTTTATAAACACTCATGTAAAAGTTTGCAAACCATGTTTGCCATTTTCTGACCAGTCGCATCTCCTTCACGATTTCCCAGAGGGTGCCGATACTCTAGAATTTGTCAGTTCTATTTTTCTCTATCTTATGTGATTCAAGCAGTTTTTTTTCTTTATGGGATAGTCTTCTCCAGAGGGATTTATTTTCCTCAATCTGCCAAAAGTTGACACTATATACCTCATCTGACAGTATCATGTGGTGTATCGGAGCTATCTTTCTTCTCTTGCATTACTACTGATGCATAATTTCACGCGAATTCTCCTCCTTCCATTGAAGTTGAGTTTGGCTTTGTCATAATTGAATATATATATACTTGCCTTATGGCTCCTCTCTTCCGATTCTTAATTTGTGGGAACATGCATAGGTTTTTCTTTCAAATGAGAACTAACATTGCAGATATATCCTCCCCATTCGAATCCAAAATAATGCCGGCTATCGTACTATCTACATCAAAAGCATGCAACCAATTCAGAGACACTATCTCCTCGTCAACCACCATACCATCAAACGAAACATGCACGTTTCATCAATGTTCTCTTTAGTTCATACAAATGTTTGATAGTATTCAAATTGCTATTGCCTCGCCTGATCTTTAAACTTGTGCAGTAATTTTCAATAAAATTTAGAACTCCAAACATAGGACGAATGCACAAATTTTCTTTATTAAAAATTGTTGCAGATTTTGCGTTGAATTAATTTACGCAATAAACTGTATAGACAAACACCCTCAATCCGAGTTGTCCATGTCGTCTGAGACCACGTACACATCAGTTTTAACTTTGCCCTTTTCCCGAAGCAAATATAGACTCTTAGCCACTGGAACATGAGCTAGCAGTTTTCATACAAGGGACACCTACCAATGCCCTTTCATTCTAGCGTAGGGCAATAGTATGAATTCGTAGTCCTTAATTTACACGAATACTTTTTACCCTCACAACTAGCGGCATTAGAAGCTCTGCTTTTTCTAAATCATCAAAGTGCTTTATGTGAATTGATAGCACACTCCGAAGTGATATCTGAGGTAATCATCCTTCAAGTTCAAAACCGCAATTAAAAATATTCTCTTTGTCAGCAAAAAAAACTTTTGATTTTTTTGGAGTATGGGCCTTACAAACTAGTGTTTCGCTTCAAACTTAACCGAAACATCAAATTTAAAGAGTTTCATTAGTTCTTCTGCATATTGGCTCATTATGGTTTGCTAAATCCTAATGTTGAAACAGTATGATTGGGAAGAATAAACAAATTGTTTTGTGCCTTTCTTTCTGCGTTTGCTTCTCATGTTCTTTGAATACACATGGTGGAATCATGCTACTTTGAATACGTCGATGTTTTGTGACTGTCCACTGAGAAAGAGGTGGAAGTGAAGGCCCCCAATCATCTCACAGGTTTCATCATAATGCTTCGTTCCTTTAGCACTTAGAAGTGCTATGAGTTGGCTATCCACGTTGTATTATGTGACTTATACAGCTGCAGAGAGTTTGAAAGTTGCGATGAATAGCAAACCCATCTCAAGTGGTTTATCAATGATCCCATTCCTTTTAAAGTATAGTAGGCTAGGTTATTCTACGCTGAACTACGTCTGACGATCTGTGACTCCGCTTGGATTATGATTATCTAAATCCATTTTTAATGCGGTCTTAAAAATGAAATCTGGGTGTTCTTTATTGAAAAACCTTTTCAATTTATAAATATATATATAAAATTATAATAATTAATATATAATTATATATATATATAATATATATATATTATATATGATATATATAATATATATAGTTATATATATATATATATATATATTTAATACATATATATCATATATAATTATATAATATAAATATCTTATATAATATATATATATATATATATTATAATATATATATAATCTATATATAATATATTATAATATATATATATATATATATATTTATATATATAATATATATATATATTTATTATATAATAGGGCGGAGAAAAATTCACTCGCGCCAGGACTCGACCATCGACAACAGCGTCGTCGTTAGACAAAGCACAGGAGGCTCTACACTAACCGATTCGGCCTCCCCAGAAAAAAAGGACACATTCGGAATATTGGTTTCAAGTCTCTGCTTCGAATCCTGCTCTTGAACTACGGTTACTTTATTTAATTCATAGAAGGGTGCCTAGAACCCCTGTGGGGTTCCAAGCACCCTTTATGTATTAAAAAGTGTCAAGCTTCAAAGCATTCAATATCGAAGCACGAGACTTTGAAAACTGCTTTCCGATATGTCTTCTTTTTTGGAGAGGGATCGGACTAATGGTAGAGCCTTCTGTACATTCGTCTAAATGGTGGACGCTGTGCTCGATGGTTCGATTAACCGCCGCCGCGAACCGCAAAACTTTTATCCCGTCTTATTATGCATAATTTGTGGTAACAAGCCTATTGTGCCCATGTCGGTGTTGCTTAACTTTGGTTGGCTGCTCCTGTAACCCAGGAGCACCCCAGCAGGTGCTTCTATATATATATATATAATTATATATATACTATATATATATAATATATACATTATATATATATATATATTATCAATATATATATATATAATATATATACTATATATATATAATATAGACACGCTTCCTCATCAGTGAATATTCAGAATCTCAAAATACAAAAAATAATAAATATATAGTATAATATATTATGGAATATATATATAAAATATTATATATATATATATAATATATAATATATATATATATAGTATATATATATATATAATATATATCATATATATATATACTACTATATATATATATATATATTATATATTATAATATATAAATATATATATATATATATATATATATATTATTAATATATATATATATATATTATATATATATATATATATATAATATATAGTAATATAATATATTATATATATATAATTTTTTAATTTAAATTATATTATATATATATATATAATATTAAATATTATATTAGATATATATATAGTATATATACGTATATATATAATAACTATATATTATATACGTATAATATATATACTTTATATATATATATATTATAAATTATATATAGATATTTATATAATATATATATATATAATATATTATATATATATATACTTATATATTATATATATTTATATATATATATATAACTATATAATAATATATATATATAAATATATATAGATATATAGATATATAATAAAATATATATATATATTATATATATATAATATATAATATTATATATATATTATATATATATTATATATTATATATATATATTAATAATATATATATATATATATATATATATTTAGCCATGTCGCCCGAAATCGATTTCTATTACTCTACTTCTAGGTTTTGTTCACGCCTATGAAGGTATTTAGAAAATATGTGAAAAAGTGCTCCCTTTTTGAAAAAAAATTTCAAAAATTGTCATTCGTATAGTTCTAGTTGCTATTTGTTCTGAATTGTTCAATGAACTTTTGATTTCAGGGAATAATTGAACATTGAACAATGTTCGATTTATGTCCTACATAAGTATTGACGGCGAGTATAATATTCGCTTTTCATATTTCATAGACTAGCATGAGTCAAATGATAACACGGAAGGCAGCAAGTCATGTTGTGTTTGGCCACCCTCTGCAGGAATTGCCAACATTGAACTTCCCACAAGTCTCCAGATTGAAAGACATTTATTTTCCTGAAGAAGCATAAGTATTCTAACAATAAGGATGCCATTCCCCAGTTAAGTGAGACTCTTGCTGACCTGGGGATTCGAGCTGGGATTCCACCTCAGCCACTTAAAAACGTTAAAACAAAGCTGACGAGACTGATGTATGAAAGATCTAAAGAATCAAAGCATGGTAATCGTGCGGAGAAAAGCAAGCAATTTCTGGACAGTTTAAATGAATTGTTTGCCATTGCTGCATGTCAATGCAAGTATCTGCTTGCATGTAACTGTGCCAAAGAACTGAAAATTCCAGCTCGAGAAAGAGACTTTTTAGTTGACCAAAGAACAGTTCGCAGAATACAAATTGGCAGAGTAGACAAAACTGTAACTGAAATGATTAACAGGAGTTCTGCAAGAATGTCTCATATGGAAGAAAGAGTAGCTGATGAGAAGAAAAGAAGAATCGAGCAGGAATGCCCCATGCTGTCTGCAGACACTACTGCCATTGAAGATTCAGCTTCATAACCTCATTCATAGGACAGAAAACATACATAGACATGATTTCGTACTCTTGTGATGGAACACAACACAAATTCCCTAACCATTGCACTAGAGGCTGAGAGGTATAGAGTGTCCAACAGAGAAGAAGCAGCTGTAGGTACAGCGGCACTAGTTGATTATGGTGTTGTCAGTGCAGATGCCAAACCAATGTTATAGATCCTAAGAAAATCTAGAGAGCACAAGAAAAGCTAAGAAAAAGCCTGACGAAAACAACACAGGAAGAAGAATTGGTAATAGTTGCAGTGTTTTTTGATGGCAGGAAAGACAGCCCTCTGATCATGGAAAAGAAGGGCAGTAAGTGGTACAGCAGTAAAAAGGTAGATCACCATGTCGTGGTTGGTTTTGAATTCAGAGTGCGATGTCATTCAAATAAAAGCCTTGAATGATTTACAAAAGAAAGCAGGGCTTTTATGCCCTAGTTATGAGGGCAATAATGTAGTCTATAAAATGAGGACTACGAAATTCAAACGTTATTGACCTACGCTTGAATTGAAGTGTTCTGGTAGTTCCTGAATGAAAACTCTAGCTCATGTTCCATTGCACGAGTCTATAAATTTTGCTTCGCGAAGAAGGGCAAAATAAAACTGATTTTATGGGTCTTAGACTAGACATTGGACAACTCGATGAGGGTGTTGGCTATACATTTATGCGTAAAATTATTTCAACGCAAAAATCTTCCCACAATTTCACTAAAGAAATTTGTGCATTATATACTTGAAGTTCTAAATCTTATAGAAAAATTAACTGAACAAGTTTAAAATCAGGCGGAGGCAATAGCAATTGAATACTATCAAACATTTTGGTATGAACTAAAAGAGAACATGATGAACGTGCATGTTTCGTTTGATGTTACGTGGTTGACAAGGAGATATAGTTCTCTGATTGGTCTAGGCTTTGTTGTAGAAGTAGAAGCAGGAATTATTTTGGATTTCGAAATGCTGAGCAAATATTGCAACACATGTTCTCAACATTTGAAAAAAGAAAAACATATGACACCCCAGCAAATTCAAGAATGGAAGGAGGAGCATATGGCAATGTAAAATAGTCAATTATGACAAAGCCAAATCATCATCTTCAATGGAGGAGGAAATCGCTGAAATTCTGTTCAGAGAAGAAAAGCCTCCGATACACACGGATACTGTCAGATGAGGATTCTTCAACTTTGGCAGATTGAGGAAAATGAATCCCTCAGGAGAAGACTATCCCATAATGAAAAAAACTGCTTGAATCACATAAATAAAAAAATAGAAGACTTGACAAACTTAGAGTATCACACCACCTAAGGGAGAAAAGATGAAGGAAGGCCGACGAAAAAAATGGCAACATCCATGTTTGCTAACTTTTACAGAGTGTTTGTTAAAAAATATCACTATGATCATGTTGCTTTGAAAAGAAGTGACCTGAGATCAGTATTTCACCACGCAGCCGTTGATCAATTTCCATTCCAATAATTATATTTCATGTGCATTATATTTACCGAAATGTATGGGACTTGATGGGGATTTAGATAAAGGGTTCTTCCCTTACCAATACATCACTATCGACAATATCTATTTCATTGGTCAAAACCTCTCTATAGATGTATAGACATGTTTGAAATTGACGGTATGGATGATACAGAATAGGTGTAAGCCCAAATGCGTCGCCGATCCCAGAAAACGCTTCGCCGACCAAGAAAACCCATAAATTGACGTCTTAAACACCTAAAAAGCAAAAGTTCCAAAATGTTGCTTTGCAACATTTGGAACAAAATCAGGTCAGCGATCTTATGTATATACTATAATCCCAGTGAGCCATGAAGATTCAACTTCGGATTTGTTACCATCCATATATGGCATAAAGGGGAAATTGCGTTCAATCAAACTCATATAAAAGAAGAAATTTCTGCTATTAAAAAATGCCCTTTAACTAATTTATACAGAAAAAAAGATGTATGAGAATAATTTATCGCGGCAAATTAAAAAACTTTGAAAAAGAAATTAATGAGGCTCCCAGCCCCAGTGCTCACACACAATTATCAGAAATCTGAAGCACGAATAAACCTTGCGGGGAGTCTCAAAATTTATTCAGAGCAAGAAAAGTGTGAAAACATAGTGTATGGTAGGCGTATACCTAGCTCAAAATGAGGAATGGGAAAGGAATTATAACCGTTATACAGTCATTTGAGTATAAAATTTGAAAATTAAACTGACCTCTAATGCAATCTCCGAGGTGTACAGCTTAGGAGAAAAAAGAACAGGAAATAGAGATAAACGTCCTATTAGATTAGATTACATGATAACACACTAAAGGTCGTTTAATATCAGCTTGCATAAGGAGAGTCTAATATATTCACAAACGAATTGACCAACAAACAAGAAAAAGCTATTGGAACGTGCTGTCTAAAAATAAGAAAGATCATAAGCATATTATATATGCCTGTTTCTTTAAGGCTGAGCTTGCTTCATATTAGGGAAGAGTCAAATAACGAATCTAAAAAATTATGAATGAAGAGAATTGAATACCTCATTTGATCCCCGTCAATGCAACACGATAATCTAGAGAGTAAAATTACCATGCGCTGAGAATGACGAAATATATATATATTTCTTATAATATTATATATTATATAATATATATAACTATATATTATTATAATATATATAATATATATATATATATATATATATATATATATATATTAATACACTTGGGCAGAAGACATAGGGTGAAGTTGAAACTGAGCAGTTTCTATATACTTCTCGAGTGTTTCCACCCCTATAGTGGTTATATATGAATAAATACTTGCTGATGCATTAACCCATTTCGCCTCATATTCAGGATCTTTAACATCCACTCGTTCATTCCATAGAGTAGTAAACTTGGTCAAGTTGTTCGCTGTTAACACGTGTCGATGTTTTTCAGTATACGGTAATCCACATATTTTACTGTAAATATTATACATTACTTTGTGACCTTCATGTATTAATTCTTCGAGCTCGGTAACATCGTCAAGATGAGCCGTTAATTCTTCATTCATTTTAATCAGAGCTTTAATACTTTTGATCGTACTGACAGAGAAACCTATACACGTCCACATAAATGTAGCATTCTTGTGAGGCTTCCAATAGTTACGAACGTCGACCCTTTCAATATTGTCCCATAATGAGAAAGTAACCTCGATTCTATTATATACATATATATACACAAGATGATAGATGAAAAAGTAGCTGTCATATGTGCCTATCGCTATAATATTAGTGTGTTTATATATGTTTTCAGTACTCGCAAATGAGTTCCCAACTGAAAAAAGAAGAAGAATTGCATAGAATGATGAATCAGAAATGGGACCGAACCCCAATAGAGGTGAAATGGATACTAGATGGAGGTACTCGTGACAAATAACTCGCGTTTCGACTTACTTTATCAATCCAGTGTACAAAGATGTATGTAGGTAGAGTTTGTATACATAGATTCTCATATTTTATTTATTGAAAACTTGTTTCATTATTAAAGTTTTTTGAAAAACATTTTGTTTTCAAAAAGATGAATTTTTTAAACATTTTTATAAAAACAATGTTTTGCTGACCCAAAAGCAGTAAAACAATACCGCAAGCCCCCGATGGGGCCCCACCCCACCCTCTGTTCATCCTGTGTTTTACTGTTTTAAGTCCTAGCAAAACACGCATTTTCATGAAAATAGCACCGAATGATATGTGAAACCTGAAGTAAATACTTTCTGTAGCCACGCATAATGTATGTTACATCAAACATTATGCCAGAATTGGTTCAGAGTTCGAATAACAGTTATAGCACTGGTAGCTATAGTAGTAGTAGTAATAGCGTAGATTTTTGTAGTAATAGTAGTAGTTAAGTAGTAGTATAGTAGTATAGTATAGTAGTAGAACATCGAATGCAATTGTTATTAATAAATTATCTCTGCTGTTTTATTCAACGTAATACATTTATAGTATTCGTTTCATAAACTATGAACTGACATAACATAAGTATATTTAAGGATATAGAGCTATCATATATCATATATACTTATTATATATATATAATATATATATATATATATATATATATATATATATATATTATACTATATAATATATATATAATATATATATATAATTTAAGATTACAGCAATACCATTGGGGCTCTAGAACAGACCTCAGGTTAGGAGAATGGGGATAATAATAATGCATGAATGATACTTTACAATCTACCACAGGATTTAGGCGCTCGGTCAATAAGTATCATCGAGACTTCGTTTATAACAGTTATACCTAGTAGTTTACAGTAGTGGTAGTAGTAGTACTTAGTAGTAGTAGTAAGTAGTGTAGTATTTAGCATCTATACACTGTACATAAACTATTATATATCAACAGTACGTCACAATTTAATAAATTGTTTAAAGTTTTTCACTACACAACTTCGAACCACTGAAACTAGATTAAAACTAATTTTAATTCGTATCAGTGAACGTTATCACCTGCTAATCAGAGGGTGTGATTGGTGCATTACGACCATTCCCAGCGAAGGATGTTTGATAAAAGGTATAGACCAAAGGTCCGAAAAACCATAAGATAGCCTAAAGAAAGAATAGAAGAATAAGAAGAATTAAAAGAAGAGAAAAAGAAAAGAATAAGAAGAAGAATACATTATGACCTCACTCGTATAATAGTTATAACGCTGGTAGCTGTAGTAGTAGTAATAGTAGTAAGTAGTAGTATAGTATAGTAGTCAGTAGTAGTAGTAGTAGTAGATCACAGTAGAAGGATGACCCATGATAAGAGGTATATTACAATAGATCCCAAAAAACCTAGATAGCTAAAGAAGAAGAAGAATAGATAGCGAAAAAGAAGAATAAGAGAAGAATACATCATGACTTCGCTCCTCGCTCGCTTGACTCAAACCCTCCTCTGGAGCCTGACTTCCAGTCCGGCCTACGATCAATCCAGACGCGACGGGTCTGCAGTTCCGCCGTCGCGGCCCGAAATATATAATTAATATATATATATATAATAATATATATATATTATACTATATTTATATATATATTATATATATATATATTATTTATATTAATAGATATAATATATATATATATATATATATATATATATATATATATACTATAATATATATTATTATTATTATCATTATGTTATTATTATTATTTTATTATTTATTATTATTATTATTATTATTATTATTCATGATTATTATTATTATTATTATTATTCATTATTATATTATTATTAATTATATTAAACACTCGGGTTCAGGGTTGCTTATCATGTCCAGTGTAAGTTAGGATATAGCCAAATTAATGCGAATGTTTGTGTATTAATAGTCGTAATCTTATTACTTTTACGAGATTATGTCTCTCTCTCC
>JABUQX010089979.1:0-24520 GCA_015478945.1 Trachelipus rathkii
AGAGAGAGATGAAAATGGAGTTGAACTACATTGAATGAATTTGCTTATTATTATGATGAATATAGCTAATCAGTAATAATGTGATAATGAAATATTCAGGTTCAGACATTGAATATTTCTATTTCCACACAATCCAAAAAATCAAATAAATCTAAAATCATGAATTTTCTTAAAAATAATCACTTGAATTTTAATCATAATCATTAAACATATTTGGATTTAATCATGCCAACTCCTGAAGGAAGTTACTAGATGTATAGATACAATGTGATATTATAAGCTAGTAATCACGCGGCGCAGAAGATAAATAAGCACTTGTGGTTGTATCAATTGTTGTTGTACGATATCAAATAAACGTTGATATAGTTTACAATTCTTGAATACAGAGGGGCTATGCTTCGTCATAGTATATACGGGAACATTTTCCAGTGGTAAGTGTCCGCAAGTAAAGTAATATATCGTTAAATTTGTCTAGATATGCGACCGGTTTTTTTTTTTTTTATAATAATAAAAACAGCAACAAAAATACAAAAAAAAGTGAAAATAGCTTTTTTTTTTAAAAGTTTATTTCTGGTGGGAATTTGTGATGAAACAAATGTCATAAGAAAGAACTCGACAAATCAATTTCAAATCTGCAAAAAATGAAAAATCGATTCAGTAAAAAAAAATGGTTATAATATTTCCAGTTTAAAAAAAAAGAAACTCCTTTAAAATAATGAAAAATTTTCGAATACAAACTTGAACGCTGGGGGGATGTGGGGGGGGAATAACAAAAACCGTTTTCTGTCTATCTGTATCATTAATCTTGACCAAGTTGCTAAAGTAGTTTATGTTTAGTACCATTTTCTTGAAAAGAATATATTCTAGAGTTGCGGTCAAGTGTACTTCCCGTACATGCAGTCAAAGAAAAATACCTTTGTCGTCCTCTTCTTCAAACAGAACCTAACCTCATAACTCGAAGCCGCGAATATCTCACAATTCTTCACTTAGCAGTAAAAACGATTTTGCCTTATTAATGTACTCTTAACAAATTCTCTTCATTTATTATTTTTATTACTAAAAACTCGAAATTACTTCATACTTAATTAAAGAGCTTAGGAAATATTTAAAAACAACTAAATTTTTGTTTCAATTGAAACAAAATAAAAGCATGATTTATATAATAAAAGATAGACAAAACAAAAGCAGTATAAGCTTGCATAGTTCCTTTATACTTTAAATCGGTATATTCATTAGTTATCAGAAAAAATTCAAGAAAACTATTCAAGTGTGGCAAGGACAGTAAAGTACTAGATTATATTAATAGAGAAAAGTCGATCGCTAGACAAAATCTTATACTTTTTTCTTTGAACATTTTTCTCCGCAAGAGATTTCATTCCACTTCTTGAGAGCTTAGCTCCCAAAACTAACTTTCGACACAGCCTTGACAGGGATTATTTATATAATTTATTTTAATTAAACGCTACAAATTACACAACCTTTTCTCTTAATATGTTTTAGCTTAAAATAGATCTTACCTCCTACTATCAAATAAACATTCGGTAAAATATTTTTTGCTTGCATCAACTGCCTTGCATGACCCTGATGAAAGAGATCGTAAATTCCATCTGCATAAACTCTCACCCGTCGTGGTGCTAGCCCCGCCCTCGCCATGTTTAATGAAATTTTAACATTATAATCACATGCATCCCTTTCTCTAACTGCTTCTTCATCGTAATAAAAAGGGGCAGGTCTGAAAATAGTCTGAAATATTTTTATAAAGATAAATAAGATACTCTTTATAATATTTTTTTTAATATATATATATATATATATATATATATATATATATATATATTATATATATATATATATATAATATATATATATATATATTATATATATATATTATATATTTTCAATAAATCACATCATATATTTTATATTAATATTATTATAATACGGTATATATATATATATATTATATTTATATATATATATATAGGTACAGTATATATATAGTGTTTAGTTTAGTAATGCCAAATACAATACTTGGCAAAATGAAAAAAAACTTTGCAAACTAATAATAATAGTAATAATAATAATAATAATAATAATAATAATAATAATAATAATAATAATAATAATAATAATAATAATAATAATAATAATAATAATAATAATAATAATAATTAATAATTAATAATAATAATAATAATAATAATAATAATAATAATATTTACAAAATAGATGTAAAATTTAGATTTACAAAAAATGATTACAAATTAAATGTACGTTATTAAAAACTATTTCCTATTAGTAAGAAAGTTAGTGAAAAAAGCAATAAGGGTTTAAAATCATAATAAATACAGAGTGATGACGCACTGGCAGAAGCTAATACCAGAAACTATCCAAGCACAATTATTATTATATAATACAGTGACTTCATCCTGAATAGCTCAATGAGGTGTTAAAGCTGTACACAGCAGTGATTTCACTATAAACAAGGTGTTAAAACTGTAAAGCGGTGACTGTATTCTGAACAAGGTATTAAAAATAAAGCGGTGATTTTTCACTGTGAACAAGATATTAGAACTGTAAAGCGGTGATTTTACACTGAACAAGGTGTTAAAGACTGAAAAGCACACCACCAGCATTTTTTTTTTTTTTTTTAAATTGAAATTTTTTGGTAAAAGAAAAAATTGGGTATTTAGATTGTGTTATAAGTTCAAAAGCTAAAATAATATTCAATGCTATTTCACAAATTTCAGAATACTTTGTAAAAAATTCAAATTACTGTAATAAGATACTGAAAATGAAAATTTATTTATTTTATTAATTTATTATTATTAATTAATTATTATATAATTTATTAATTTATTCTATTTTTTTAATTCCTCCCCGTCCCACAGCGAACTTTCACTCAAACCACCCATAGAAATGTCGAGAATCATTGGTCTTGAGTGAGAGAGAGAGAGGAGAGGTATAAGCTCGAATATGTTACAGCGACGTCGTCTATGATGTCAGTGTCAGTGTATCGATTATACCCAAGATACCGAGAATCTAAGATTATTCATAGAAACGTATATATATATATATATATATATAATAGGGATAGAGTAAATAGAGGATAACACTACCTTATGTCAATGCAGTCGGGTTCCACATAGTAGAGTTATATATATGGCAGTTCACTTGGCATATATATTATATGATATATATATATAATATATATTAATAAATTATATATATATATATAATAATATTATATAATATATATATAATCCGGTGTGCGGGGAGAAAAGAATTCCCAACATTGTAACGTTTCTGCATATCGAAGAGGCGACTAGAGAAAAGTGTTGACTGGGTTTGGGTATACCGACCACTTATTTTATGAGACTCAATAAGTCTGTTGTTTGTGAGTCGTTAGGGTGTAGAGATCGGTATAGCAAGTACTAGTATTTATTTGTGTTAATGGTGATTGTGACGCCGTTCACGACTTCACTCTCTGCGTGAACAATATGTCGCTACTTATGAGTGAGTGAGTGAGGACGAAGTGTGAGGTGTGTATGCAATAAGAATTGTGGAGTGATCTGAGGCGTGCGGAGGTACTTACTCACAGGGATATCGTAGGATTTTCGAGTGCATCACCAGAGTCGCTCACACTATATTATATATATATATTAATTATACTACTTATATAGTACAGTATAGTAATATTGTTTATTTAATAATGCAAGGTTATATTATATTATATATCGTATATATAATAATTATATATTATATAGTACCTATAGGGTCTTCAATCTAATTTACTTACTCATGGGAAAAAATGTTTTGATCTTAAACCAAATAGATTGGCATATCACTGGAATAGAAAATGAAAATTTTAAAGATCATTTTTTTATATATATATATATATATATATATATTATAATATTAATATATATATATATATATATATATATATATATATATATATATATATATATATATAATTATATATACTACCTCCTTTCCCCAGATGTGGAGTGAGGTGCGCAACCTGACACCAGAAACAGAAAACGTAGAACATTGTGTGGTCAAAAAGGAAAGCCCTCCCTCCTACCATCCCCTCAGTCATATATATATTAATATTATATATATATATAGTATATATATATGTATATATATATATATATATATTATATATATATATATATATTTATATTTATAATACATCCTATATAAGTCATATATATATATATATATATATATAATTTTTTCTATAAATTGCTCTTGGTTAATTAGAAGAACCTTAACTATAGTTTGTAAATATAAAAACCAATTTCATTGAACACAATTCACATTGCAACTTCCTTCCTCTTTCCAATACATCGCATTACCAATAAAATACATTGCACCTCACTATGATTCAAATTCAAAACACATTCTGGGTTATTAAATTTTTGATCTCTTAAATTTAAATAGGCAGAAGAGTGTCAAAGGACTGGAGCACTCCAAAATCCTTTTTTTCTTTTCTTTTTGGCAATCAAACTGCTGTATGTAAAAATAGAGTAATAAAATAAGACCATATATATATATATATATCGGCTCAACATCCCAAAAATATCTATAATTACTAAATTTCTTATTCCACAATTGGGAAAGAAAACAAATATTTGATTGATCATTTATCCTCTACAGTATATCTCTTCGAAAATATTAAAAGACAAATGAAAAACTATACCAATGGAAAGACTATTTAGATGAAATGATGCATTAATGAAAAAAATCATTACCGAATCAGGTACATACATTATTATTGAATAAGGAAATGACTGATATATACATGCTTTGTCCAAGTGGAAAAAAAAAAAAAAATACACCATTCGCGAAGAAGTTCTCAATAGTGATGATAACATTATTTATAGTTTTAAAAGAGCTGACTATTTTTTTGACTAAATTATAAAATGAGCAGCCGCCTTCAAAGATTTACTTTCCACTAATAAAATTATTAACAATTTTGGATATTATTTTGAAAATTGAAATGCTCTATCCAGCTTTTAGCTCCTTTCTCATGAAAGGAAGAAAAATAAGCAACTTGTTCAACTCAAACGTCATACTCATAGGTCAAACATTAAATACACATGAATCCTGAAGCTAAAATTTTCAAAGAATCAACGGTGCAAAATATCATACAAACATCACACACTCACTAGTATATATAGTGTTAATAGCTAGAATGATCCAGGAGCAGTAGATCCATCACGATTAATAAATGACTCGATATCGAGCGCGTCGACTGGAGCAGCGGTATCCATATATATGATAGATAGAGCGTTATATATGATCCTGACCCTATAGCTTAACCTAGTATATATATATATAGTATGTATAAATAATAGACGTTAACGTTAGTCTTACTAACCCTGAGGTTGTGTATAGTTCTTGAGAGGCCGGTATATATTATATATAAAGATCGGTATATCCAGTATATATAGAGTGAGGATACCAACATTCATCCTCGCGCTAATAGCTCACTATAGTGAGAGTTATGTGTCGACTATGAGTCCCTATTATATGGGTTAGCTCAGTATAATTACTCTTTTATGAGATGTATACGGGGCTGAGACGTTATATTGAGTACCTGATGCACTCCAGGATTGATCAGACGGCAGTGGTATAGTATATATATATATAGGCTTGTATATATTTCCAGGCACACGGGGATACGTAGACGGCAGGTGGAGGTTGAGTAAGCCATAAATTGCATTGTTGCGTAAAGTGCAAGCTTGTTGGTGAGAGTGATGTGAACTACTTAGTAGGTTACTAATTCTGCATAAATCACTCACTCAGCTATATATATATATATAGTAGTATTATAAAAGTTAGAGATATATATATTATATAATATATATTATAGTATAGTATATCCGTGTTATATATATATATATATATTATATAAATATATAGTTATCATATATATTATAATAGTATACTATATATATATATATATATATATATATATATAGTATATAATATATATATATAGTGAGAGTATTGAGCTGGCAGCCATTAGGGATGGATTTTGGGTTTTACAAAGATAACAAATTTCGTCAAGGTTAATTAAAGGAATAGATTGGTTTCTCGGAAGTTTTCAAGGCTTATTTTAATATACGAACTCACTCTCACTTTAGGGATAATTTTAAGGGGAAAATATTAGGAGACAAACAAGCTTTTCAATCAAGTTATTTCTTACCAATTCTTTAAAATATTTCTTTTCCCAATCTCTGTAATTATCCTCCTTAACCTATGAATTCACATAATTATTATTATTAAATATATATATATATATTATATATATATATTACTTAAAAAGTAGTATATATATATAATATATATATATATATATATTATATAATATATAATATATATATATAAGGTGTGATATATATATTATACATATATAAAATAAGTTGATATTATATATATATATATATGTTATATATATATATATATATAATATATTGTACTATATATATATATATATATATATATATATTATAATATAGGTCTATATATATTATTATTATTATTATTATTATTATTAGCCATTAGTCATCCGAACTTCTTTCCCCTGAATTGGGTTTCTATTACAATTGCAGTCAGGCCTCCAGTCAGGGACGATTTTGAGTTGCTGATGAATCTGCTAACCAGGTGGAGTAGTGAAAAGATTATTCTAGGCTTGAATCGAGCAAGCAAGCCTGCGTTCGGGTTCATAGCATTTAAAATTCTAGCCCACCCGTGGATGTGGTTTCGATTACATATGGCGATAATTTTGTTGGAAAGAAGCATGAGAGAGTGATCATGTGCGATGTTTTAAGTATTTGTTCGTTTATTGTATTGTGATTAGTGTATATACACTAAACCGTAAACTGTTATTAAAGTATTACAGAAAATCTGCTTAAAAGAAGGCATTTTCGTGTTCATATTCAAGGTAGTTCAGAAAGAGATTCGAAGCTCTCTGGCTTTTTGCGAGAATGGAAAATTTCAATTTTAAAAAGAAAAAAAGGCTTGAATGGCAATTCTGAGACCACCGGGAAATTTATATATATGATAATTATATAGGATAATACATATATGTATTATATATATATATATACTTAGTATAGGGTGGTAAAGAAATAAATAAATCAGTATACAATGTATATAACTAATGATAGTCCGTAATCTGTTATTATGATAGGCCGAGGGGATATATCAGTTGCAGGGTGCGAACCATCATTGTCCCTGTAAGGCCTTCTGACACACAACAAAGTGACCAAAATGAAAATATTATTCCATCTGATACTGGTCATGCGTACTGAATAACTTAAAAATTAGGCAGAGATATATATGGCAGATTGGAGCTGGATTCAGCGTGTTCTTTTCTATGGTGTACTGGATTTGGCTAAGTTATTGCTATGTTGAAGAAGATATTCAAAAAAGGTAGTTGATTAAATGAATATTAATAATTTCTTTAAGCTGGTGATATTGCTGTATTTGTTTTATGCACTTAGATTCATTGTCAGCAGATTAGTATTAGGGAACTTAGTAATATTTATTAGAGCATTGGATACAGACTGCGTGCTTGATTTCTTCAAGCTGATTGATTGTATTTAGTAACCAATTAAGCTGTTGATTGAGTATTGCTGTGCAAGGGTATGGTTTGCATTCCCATTGTTTACCAGATACTTCCGATACTTTTAGATGGATTTATTTACAATATGAATAATTGTATAGGATGTCATTGTAATGTAATTAAGGTTTGCTCAAATTCACATGTGGGACTAATAAGTCAGTGTTGTCATAAATGTGTATAGTATCAGGGCTAGTTTATGATGCATAATAATGTAATGTTAAAAAGAAGAGCTACTTGACAGTATATAATGTGATACTTCTAAGAAGAGAAGAGAGAGAGAGTGTCCGCACTTCAGAGGCATTATATGTTTGCGTGTTAATAAGGGACAGTGAAGAAATAGTGCAGATAGGAAGTCACATGCCGAAAAAGTGGAATTGTTAAAACCACTCATTGAAATTACCCAACCTCAACCTAACATATCCATAATAAGCAAAGAATTTCATTGTTTGTGGTAAATAAAATATAATAGGTTTACCCTTAATTACAGTATTAATAGGGTTGATGTTTTGAGGCTATTTATGTACCGATTGTTGAGTCTGCTTTTGATTTTTTGGCTGTCCTTTATAGATTTGGGGTCGGATGCATTTTTTGTTGATGGGCTGCTTTTGGCTTAAATTTTGCTTCCGCTTTTTCTTTGCTTCTGGCTTGAGTGTTAATGTTTCTCGACGTTGATTTTGAATTGCTCTCTGGCGTCCCGGGAGGAGCACATGATCAGCTCGTAAATGATAATATGAGGTTGATGGTACCCTGATGCTTGTATATTCTTATATCATTCTTCATACCCCAGTTACGGAGAGGCATAAGCCTCATAAGAGAAAATAGAAATGAACATCATATAGTGCGGATAGTGTAAAACGGAGTAGAGATTGAAGAGATTATAACCTCACCACACTCACTCACTCACACACACACCACTGGTTGTTGATATGAAGACTCAAGCTGCTTGACTAGTTTGGCAGATGAGAGCGAAGAAGTAGAATATTAGAGATAAATACTGACGTGCGACGATTTTTACAGTATTTTATCAACTTGCGTTTTTGACAAAGGGTAAATGCGTCTAGAGTCCATCCCTGGAAAACTTCTTGTTGGAAGAGAGAGTATCGTAGTGTAGTTGTTTGTGTTTTCAATACCACTACAACACATTGTTTGTATATTCTTGAAACAGAGTAAGGACGAAATCATGATTAAGTTATGGAATTTTTTAGCTCAATTAAAACTAATATATTTAATTACGGGAACTAACTTTTTGAGAGCATATTTACTTACTTTGTTAATATACTCATATTCATATCGAACCAGTTATCCTCGTGATTCTGACCGATTACGTGTCAGACAAATAAACATCTATTTAATATTTCGTATCACTCAATTACGCAGTGTTATCAGTTATTATTTATCCTTAAAAGTTTATCCGGCTAGATTTCTTTCAATAAAATATAACAGATACACACTTTCAATTTAACCGATAAATTTTCTAATTATCTATTTAAAGTAACTTAATCTAATGAAACTCGTTCGTAAGTGTTAAGATAAGTGAGTGTATGCATACAAAACGCAGAACTGACAAATCCATGGTATAAGCCACTGCTGGTAAATAGGAATAAGCGGGATCCACTCATCTATCCCTGGGTGTTAACGAAACAGTGCTTTCATCTCTAATTAAATCCTACTGACATCACCAGAGAATAAAGAAACGACGAAGGAACGAACTTACTCCCGTTATCTTTTTGACGTACAAGGGTGTGTTTATATTACATCTTGTACTTTATATACTTATTTCTTGTATCATTGCTACTACATGAAATTATCTCAGGGCAGTAAAAGAGCATCTCATTATGCGCTTATTGCAGTCCGAGTCTACATATACACTTTTAACTGCGTCCTCCGAGACAACAGGGACCGCGGTGAGTGTTCCTGTTTGCCATGCGGCGCCGCCTGATTTATGCATAAATTCAGTTCACTCTTGAATCTTATCACAGCGACTTTACATCTATTTTGTTCTATTATTGAAACAGATTCAAGTGCAATAGATAGAGTTCATATCTTCTGTGTTGTTTCGTTTGGCGGTTTCTTTTATTTATTTGATTTCAATTTCGGCTTTCTCTTTACACATCACACGGTATTTAATATGTTATTACGGCTTCGACAGCTTCCTGTCGCTTGACCGGCTTCTGGAATGATCTTCAGTATTCGAGAAGCCTCACATCTCAACCCAAGAGAGGGATCTAGGAGAGGAGAATGTGTGCTGAAGAGTATTTGATTCATCGAAGAATGTCAGTGGAGGGAGTCGAAACCCCATTTATGATAAATGTACAAAGCCAGTCAGGATCTATGGTCTTGCAACTAAGTCCAACCTTGGCTCCCTCGAGCCAGCACCCCTACGGCTGATCCGTATTATGTGCGGGATCCGTTTTGCGACTATATTACATAAAAGACTGCAAATCTGATCTTGCGATAGCTTGTACGCAGAGGGAGAGTGATGATACGTATATGGATCCGAATTGATCACAGATACGAGTGTGGGCGAGAGCACTCAAGCCTTGCCTATTTTGCTGCATGTAAGAATCTGATTTCGAAAGACTGCTTGCACGGATAAGATAGACAAGATATTAACAGTTGATTAAAACTATGTTACAAGCGACCTAATAGGGAAGTGAGGATATCTGTTTGTGATCAAGGGGTACAAGCTACCATAAAGAAAACTGTTTTTTACTCATAAAGGTAGTATTAACTTGGAAGTGCTCAGTTGTAAGAGCAGATCGGTCCATCCTACATAACCGTGGATAAACACGGTTAAATAGTAAATATGAAGCAACCTCGTGGTTTTATCTCGGTGAGTTTTGAGATTCGGGTCCTCGAGCATCGAAGACACGAAAGATGATGGTAGAAATCAATATTCACTGACCTGCCTTAGCACGAGGAAAGTAAGGGGCATAGTTATAGATCGACGCACAGGTTCCTTTAAGTGCTGCCTTTCGGGAGATATTTAATATGTGCGAAGAGTAATGCTGATGAGCAGTAATAAATGAGAGTCAAGTTACACAAAGTATAATGTGGAGCCAAATGTCTTGACACAAGGCCTCACGAACAGAGAATGACATCGCTGAGCAGGCCTCCAATTCCGAATAAATCATGTATATTATCGGATGATTCTTTATATAACTCAGGCTGACCGACAGAAGATTATATCAGTAACAGAATAATGAACTGATGTGTGAATTGATCTGCGAGAGAGCGTGCTACCTATCGTCGATGTATGCCAATTAATTAAGAAGTTGCGCACAGCGATTGAGAAGCTCGTTGATCTGGGAAATATAAATACGAGTCTGAGACGCATGGATACTTTTAGAGTATAATTTAGTAAGAGGGTGATTTTGAAATATCATATTGTAGAACTTTATACAGCTACCAACGCACCCTATCAGTGGCTGAGGTTTTTGGGTAGGCAACTGGAAGGCAAGTTTTTGTAGGATTTGAATATAGAGTTATTAAGTTTAAAGAGGATGAGGGGACTGACTTTTTTCTGTCCAGTGATCACGAGTTAACGGTGGTAAGACGGATGAAGGAGAGAGAGAAGATGGAGTACCGTTACAATGGCTACCACGCCGTCTTCTATGAAAGCGTGTATAGAGCAGAGGTTGCGCATGTTAATGGCTCTAGGGTTGCGAAACGGTTAGCTAGGCAAGCTTATAGGGAGTTCTATATCTTTCAAGTGGGCCGAATAACGCCCCCTTGGTTGGCAGGCTGAGTGTATGGCCTCAGAGGTGGCCGGGTTAAGGGGCCAGAAAGAGATAATGGGTGAGGGTGTTGAAGTGGTTTCATGGGAGAGTGGTAATTTCATCTACTTAATATTTTAAAAAATTCTCTGAAATTAAACCTACCTTCTACACAACATCGATTATTTAGTAATTTTAGTTCATATTTTCTGCCCTGTTTGATTGTATATATTTTGCATACGTTTGGAGAGAGAGAGAGTTGGTATATTTGTGTGAATCGGTGGATGTTGAAGTTGCTGTGATCTCTAATGCTGCTGCTTTAACTAACGTAGGAAGAGTATATCGTGAGTTTGGCAATGTTACCGCTGAACGCGGCGAACATTGCGGCTTGAGTGTATTGAGTAAGATCTGTGGAACGATGATATCAAATCAAAGGTAGTTAGCGGCTTGTTAATGAATCATCACACCCCATACCTGTGACAATTAGATTAGTTTTAGAATTGTATATGTCAATTGATTATGTTAAGGTCGCGACTTTACAGAGAGTCTCACGAATTGACTGTTGTTGTTTTTAATTTTGAATAAAACGGATATTCTTAATTTATTAAGACAGTGCGGTTAATTTCCACTCACTGATAAGTAAAGTCTCGTTTAGAAATTAAGGTTTATAACCAACCAGACCAGACTAATATAGCACACTATAATTAAAAGTAATTGAATGTCGAGTTTGTGAAGTTTTTTTCAATTCATTTGGAGTAAAAGTAAATAAAAAATTAAGGGGGTCGCTGAATAGAGAGAGAGTCTAAAGTGGAGACGGAGTAGACGAATAGTGAGGCATTTTGATAGACCTCGATATACGGGATTCGAGATAATGAAGACGTGTAATCATTATATATCTGCATTCCTGTGCAGTCCTCCTCCATATACAATTTGAGAAAAGCGTGAGGAATCAATATGTAATAATGCAGGGATGTGTTGACACGGAGAGGCCGGCGTACCTCACTTGGTATAACGAGATAGATGCGGTTCGGCTGTGACTCCACTTTGAAAGACTGAAATAATGAATACACCGCACTGCTATCTCTCATCCATCGTCAGCATTAGAGGTGAAGTAGGCAAAATCTCAAAATTTGGACAAAAGAGAGTGAGTGTTTAATAGGAGACCACTGATGCAGTGGTACATACAATACACTGTTTTACCACGGTACGCATCTGGAATGGTTTGCTGACAAAACGCGTGTGGCTAGACCAATAATGGTAATAATAGAAACAAGAGTTTCAATAAGCAGAAAGATTTCGAGACTCGTAAATCAAGTGAAAGACCTTCAGGTAGTCGGTATTATCGCGACAACCAACATAGTCCCCCGCAGAAAAATGCTCCTTTGAGGGAGAGAAATGGAAACCATGTTAATCATAATAATAAGACAAGTCCTGAAAACCAGGATAAACAGTCTGGTAGTAGATACTACCGAGATCCAACACAGAAACCGGTTTCATTAAAGGAACGAAACTCTACTTACGAAAAGAGAGTTGACTCTCATGAAAGTAATAAAGATAGAGAAAGAATTATCTGCAATTATTGCGAAAAACTTGGACACCGGATGGAGCAGTGCTACAAATATTTGGGAATTTGTAGTTACTGCAAAAAGAAGGGTCACCGAAGGGCGGATTGTCGTTCACATAATTCGTCACCTTCACTTCCTAAGCGCAGTCCAATGATATGTCCTTTTTGTAAAGGGCCACATTCTGGTATTAGATGTGACCAAAAGGATTCTCCTGGTTATAACGGGACTGGTGGTGGATCGAGATCCCGTGGTCCTATAGAACACCTCACCAGTGAAGTGAAACATATACAACATAAATCAACATATCATAATCGGAACTGGTCGAGGTCACCTCCTTTAAGATCAAAATCGCCTAATCCCAGGTCGTACACCAGGGATAAGTACGAGGAAAGATGTGAGGGAGATCATTCTGAGTTACCGTTAAACCCATGGTCTCCCCGGAACTGAGCCCTCTGGTGGAGAGTAATACGGTAAAGGGCTCCATTGCAAATGAAAGTTCATTGAAAAACTGTCCGGTGGAGGAAGAGAAAATATTTAAAGGTAAAGTTGATGAAAACATAAAATCAAACAATAATAGTGGCCGCACTGTGCAGGTAAATTGTAATAATCCTTCTGTTGATCCGTTAATAATAACGGTGTCTTTTAAACCCCGTAGTTTTGGGTTCTTTGCCTGTATGATTGATAGTGGGGCCGGGATAAGTTTGATAAATGTAGGGTTGGTTAATGACCAATTAGGACATGTTCCATTACGACCATCCATAGAGATTGGGATTAATGCTGTGAGAGGGTTAATCCGTGATCACTCAGTCCCCATAGATACTTATATAGAAACTCCGTTATACTTTCCCGATAATGAGTTTGTCACCAAACCGATTATCTTTTTAGTGCTTCCAGGTGAATGTATGGCTGAATGGATGGTTTTAGGAGCCGCTGCATTAAGGGATAATAATCTCTTACCTGATTTAACCACCAGGGAATTAATATATCGGGGGGAAAGTGAAATTGAGGTGATTGCTAAGGATGAAAGTAATTCAATGCCATTTTATAAATGTATAAATGTTCATTCAGTGAATGTTCCCCCTCTTTCTTGTAAATTGGTGGAAGTTAAGGGGAAGTCAGACATACCTTTATCATTGGTGGGGTTTCAGGGGAATTCCTCAGGGAAACTTATTCCTGTACCAGGGTTGTTAGATTTAACTTCTCAAGGGAGGATTGCTGTTATGAACCCTTTTCAAAAACCTCAATATCTTAGGAAGGGTATGATTTTGGGGACTTTATTACCATTGCAAGAGGAACAATGTCTTTCCCCTAGGATTAATACAGTAGACCCTGTTTCCATAGAGCTTTCATCAGAAAGGGATGTTTGGACACCTAACAAAGTAAGGGAAGATTTTTTAATAGAGGAATTACCTATTAGCTCTCAGCAAAAACAAGATCTTATAGAGGTTTTGTTGAGACACCAAAAAGCATTGAGCTTTGGTGATCATGATGTAGGGGTGCTACAAATGTCACACATAGCATTGAAGTAGAGAGTTCAAGACCCGTTAGATTGCCGGTTCGTAGATTCCAGGGACCTCTTGCCCAGGAAATCGAACAGCAGTGCCGGGAGTTACTGGAACAAGATATTATTCGACCCAGTAGGTCCCCTTATTCCGCACCCGTGGTGCCGGTTAGAAAACCTGACGGGAAATTGCGACTATGTATTGATTATCGCAAGCTCAATAAAGTTACCAAGACTGACTCATTCCCATTGCCAAACCTTATAGATATGATCTATAATATGCATGGAAATCATTACTTTTCCACTATAGATTTGGTTCGGGGTTATTATCAGGTCTCAATGGAACCTGAAAGTGTGGAAAAAACCGCGTTTTCGACCCCATTCGCACAATATGAATACTTAAAAATGCCTTTTGGAGTAAAAAATGGTCCTGCCACTTTTCAACGTGGCATGATGCTCGCTTTAGCGGGGCTATCCTGGTCTAGGGTGATGGTTTACTTGGATGATATTATCATTCTTAGTAAAACAATTGAGGAACATTTAGTTACCTTGGATCAGGTTCTTTCTGCTTTAGAAACTAATGGGTATAAATTAAAGCCCAGTAAAACCCGACTTTGTCGTACTGAAGTCGAGTTCTTGGGTCATCGAATTTCCCAAAAGGGGATACTTCCGCTTGAGAAAAATGTTAAGGGAGCTTTGGAATTTCCCATTCCGACCACTGTAAAACATCTACGTCAGTTTTTGGGCATGATCAATTTTTATAGAAGACATATCCCTAATTGTTCACAAATTAGTAAGCCTTTGTCATGCCAAACTGGCAGTAAAAACATCCAATGGACACAGGAATGTCAAAGCGCTTTCGAAGAATTAAAGAAGGCATTGGTAAACCCTTGTGTTTTAGGGTTCCCTGACTATAGTCCGGATGTATCGCCCATGGAATTGCATGTAGATGCATCAGACATTGGGGCTGGTGCATGTCTATCCCAAATTCAAAATGATGAACGGAAACCCATAGCATTTATCTCAATGACATTTAACAGTGCCCAGAAAAATTATGGTGTAATAGATAAAGAGTTAACTGCGTTAAGATGGGCAGTAAAGTCGTTGAGACCGTTTCTTCGTGGGGTTAAGTTTGTTATTTTTACGGACCATATGCCTTTAATTTACTTGCAGAATATGAGTCTTATAGATGGCCGATTGGCTAGAACCATGGAAGAACTGAACGAATTTGATTTTGATATACATCATATCTCGGGTACAAAGAATGTGGTCGCGGATGCTCTTTCTCGCTCTCCTGTAAATGAAGGGTTAGATCAGACTACAGATAATTATAATCTAAATACTTTAGAATTCACCCCCGCTGGTTATTTTGTTATTGAAATTCCGGGGGGTGGCGATTCTTTATATAAATGTTTATCAATGTTTCAATATTCGACAATGGATAGGCATCTGGAACTTCGTAAGACTCTGGCAGACGAATTAAGAAAACATCCCCTTAAATATCAATTGCAAGGGAAACTAATTCAAAAGAAGCTTAGGTTATTGGGTTTTCCTGGGCAAATGCCGATTCCAGAGATAATTACCTCCTTTACTGAACTTTTTAAGACCCCTGTTCATGTTTATTACAATAGTGATAAACCTATCATTTATGGTGATCAATTTAAAAATGAACCTTGTTGTTTGAAATGCTTGAGTGGGGTACATTATAACTACCTCATGCCCATGGTATATGAGCTCAGTGAAAATGAATAAAAATAACTATTTTCTTGATATTAAGGGAAATGAGGTTACGTCATATTATTACATTGGTAATAATCTAGAATTGCTGTTAGTATACATTAAATACTTGAACAACAATGATGTTGTTTGTAAATATGGGCAATTATGTCATGAATTAATAATTGAAAGTTTTATCTTTCTCAGTTTATTAATGAATTGGGAAGGGATTAATTATTGGGCATATACATTGTTTTTCATTTCTTTGAAATATTAATAACGATGAACAATGTAAAATAAAATTATAAACCTGTATCCACGAACTCAAAAAAGAAAAATTCATCATTGTCATCGGCATTCATCATATTGTCAGAATGTCGGAACATATTTATTTTTGTTTTAATTCAAAAATAAATGATGATGTGATAGTACAATCTTGATTTTCAATTCAGTATTTCATAATGATGTTTATGTTTAACCATAATTTTCTATCCAGTTTTCCCAGATTTATTTAGGCTAGATCCAAAGGATGTTGACGAGAATAAATAAGAAGATAGTACAAAGGGTACATCCATTTATGAGGCACACGTAGGAACAATTTCAATGCGAAAAATGTGACATCATCAAATGGAAACTTCTTCGTAAACGGTTTGGGATATGAGTTATGAATAATCGCAATGATTGTTCATAACAAATATCCTCCTTTATTATTTGTTATTTTATTATTTTATTAATAATTAATATATATAAATGTGGAGTATAATAATTACATTATATTACCACTCAATGGACCAACACTATATATGTGTAGGTATATCAATACATATATACTGTTGGAATGCTTGATTTAGTTAGCGACATTGGAGAGATTGCTATATTAGCGCCACTGACATTGAGAACTGATATATTAGCTCCACTGAGATTGCAAGGAAGCGAGCAATAGAGTCACCTTTAGCTTACTAGCTAAAAAGGGAAATCAAACTTTAATTCTGCCGACAGCTATGCTAATCTAATTTAGGTAGAAAATATAATAACATAAATCACCTACACAGTTTCTTTTTCTTCTCTTTTTCTATTTTATTTCGTTAACTAATTAAAAAGACTAGCAGAATAATCCAAATCGAATGTGGAGAGTGAATGAAGTTGTTCTGCCAAGTGCTATTTATCTAAAAATATTATTTCTTTTTAGGCTGAGTCATTGTTGGTGGAACATTAAGGAAGATAACTTCTTAATACCAACTGGAACTATTGAAGTACATCAAACCCTGAATTAACAAAGATGCTATCATTGCTCTTGACCGTGGGATCATCCGAAGTTAAGTTATTTAGGGATGAAAAAAAATATTTGACTCGTAAATACCAGATAAACACCAGAGTTGATTACAACCCTGGTCGTATATTGGCAGAATGTGTGGACAGGGTAAAGGAGCTTATGACCGCTGATGTAAGTAATATAATTGTCTGGGCCCTAACGACAATGGCCTGGACCAAAAAGGAGATCATCAATAACGATGGAAAAAAGGTGACGGCTTTGATACCGAATCCAACATTTACCATTGAGAACATTCCGTCTATCATGACGGAAATTACTGGAATCGTGGCTAAAATCAATTCCCAAACTAAAGTTTATTTAATGATACCTCCCATTCAAGACCTTTATATTTTTAATAAAAAGCGAATAATTAAAGAATGGGGAATTTCATTCGCAGACTATGGAATTGATGATCCCGAATTGGATCCTAAAAAGTTGCAAGAACATTCAATTAAAAGTTTCAATCAGTTCGAGTCCTTAACTTCTGTTCATTATACCTGGCCAAATAAACGAATCATTAGGGGAGTTGAGATTATTATGGGTTTAAAAATAATAGTGGGGCTGATAAAAATGCTCCTCCAGTGTGAATTTAAGCCATAATATTCATGTCAACCCAATATTCGTTTCGCTGGCCAGGCATGACAGGCTGGGACTCAGCTGACCTTGTGAATGTTCTTTACCGCTTTGGGATCCCGACCGGGGATCATCGACGCCAGTCTCCCCGATGTATTCTTCGCTTTCTTCAAAAACCTGGTGCTGAGTGAAGTATCATTAAACAAGCACAGTTTGGAAATTGTTGCTTTCATGTTCATGCATGAGCAATGTAAATGATTGGTTACGTATCAAGCGTCTAATCGTTATTGATGATCTTTGGTCCCGGGTGTTTCCACAATGCCGCTCTGGCCCGGTCAATGTTCCCTAAGCGGCGCCGCGATACAAGGGTTCGTCATACTTCAACAGGATTCCAGTTATATTAAGCCAATGTTCCGCATAACAATGACTTCGGCGCTAAAGAAATGTATTTTTAATTCGACGGTGGCTAACTAGTGCTGGTAGAAAGAAGAAAGAAAGGCTTTGTGATGAGCAGTTTACATATTGACATGACACCACTGAAACAGACCAGCAACTGTCGTCAGAAGATAAGTTTGATTTCGCACAGCTGGTAGCAAGGTGACTCTGTGCTGGCGAGTATATGGTAAACGCTGTCTCTCAATGTCTTAACTGGAAATCAAGCGACCAACGTATATATCTTGATGACCTGCTGCCTACGCATATATAGTGTTGATCCACAATGATGACCTTACTCCACGACCCCATATATTGGTGATAATATAAATGTAACAAACAAAGGAGTACTTGTTATGGTAATCATTGTTATTCATAACTCATATCCCAAACGTTAAAGTTTCCGCGATGATGTGATACAGCGCGAAATACGTGTTACAGCTGGATGTGGCGCTTACCGTACTTCTTCTTTGATTAAGGCCAAGCATATTGATCAACTAAATCGTCTAGTGAAAACTGAATAAGCATTATGGTTCGCTAAACATCGTGTAATACTGATATCAGACCTATCACAACATCATTTATTTTTGAATTAAAACAAAAATGCGTATACGACATTCTATTTGACATGATGAGATGCACGACATTGGCCTGGTAATTTCGTGAGGCTGCACATTGTTCATTGTTAACTATTTCGAAATATATGTACCATAACGCGTCGCTACAACCTAAATTAATGCATATTGTTGCTCCATTACAAACAACATCGTGTTCAAGAAACATTTAATGTATACTGCTGGCACGACTAGGTATTACCAATGTAATAATATAGCAGGTAACCATCAGAAATAGGCCGACCATTTTCACTGTCGCGCGCATGGGCATGGTAGTTATAATGTACTTGCTCAAGCATTTCAAGCTAACAGATGCCATAAATGATAAGGTTTATCGCTGTTAATAAGCTAAACACATGGCGGGAATAAAAGTTCGGTAAAGGAAGGTAATGTGACCGACATTTGCAGAAGCCAATAACTAACACGGTGGTGATGTTTTCTTGTACTAGTATCCGATGACCAGTGTAACGATGATAAACATATAAAAAGTGTCGAGAAATGGGCTGGCCCAAATTGCAATTATGTGTGCTGCCCAGAGAAGAAGCAGCATCTGTTGGGGAAATCTAGATGAGCTAAGAGTATATCAAAAATCAAATTATGATACAGAGCAACCCAAGTTCCTAGCCAATCGGCCATCTATAAGACTCATATTCTGCAAGTAAATTAAAGGCATATGGTCCGTAAAAATAACAAACTTAACCCCACGAAGAAACGGTCTCAACGACTTTACTGCCCATCTTAACGCAGTTAACTCTTTATCTATTACACCATAATTTTTCTGGGCACTGTTAAATGTCATTGAGATAAATGCTATGGGTTTCCGTTCATCATTTTGAATTTGGGATAGACATGCACCAGCCCCAATGTCTGATGCATCTACATGCCGACAAATCGTCAAATGTGGACTCCAGTGGAACCAGAAGGGGAAGCGAAAGCAGAAAGGCCAGAAGAAAGAGATTGGAAAGAAGAAGAGAAAGCCTGAAATTATATTTTGAAAAGAAGTAAAAGAAGGCTACTCTAGAAGTGGTCTGAATATATTTTCAGAAGAGAGATTGATTTTGGTTAAATTTAACGTAACAAGAAAAAGGAAAAAAAAACTATTTTTACCATTCGGGATTTTTAAAATTGCAAAATTTTAAGTTTATACATTTAAATTAATTTCATTTGACGAGTCTTGGATGGAGGTGTTGCAAAAATTTTTAACATCATATCTTTTGGTAATTTTGGAAAATTAAATATAAGTGAAAGGAAATAATAAAGAAAAATATGGAATATTAAATTGTAGGTGAAGCTGCGTTTCTCAAAGCTGTCGATTCATTTATAGTAAACCCTAGTGGCAAGGGGCTGAAAACCCCTTTCTACCATATTGTTCTTTTCGTGAATGGTGGTGATATTTTTTAGTGTTTATCACCACCAACACCACCTTGCAACTATATATATATATATATATATATATATATATACCCATATATATATATATATATATATATATATATATATATATATATATATATATATATATATATATATATATATATATATATATATATATATATTTCGATTAGTCTTCCTACCTTACAATGTAATAAGCTCATGTTGTGAGAGTGCTGAGCATGTGTCCGTGTTTACAATTTAGTTTGCTTTGATGCACTGTCGTTGTCTGTTGTCAGAAAGAGTGTTAATCAAGAATGGCCCACTTTGAGCAGAGAGCAAATATTAAATCTGTCTCCAATTACGGAAAACGTTTACAGAAACGTTGTTTGATAAATTAGCTGTATGGTGATAAATCATTATCGCGAACCCGAGTTTACCAGTGGTATGCACGCATTAAAGGAAGGCGGGAGTCGCTGAAAGATGACAAGCGTTTCGGCAGACCATCAACAGTGCGTAATGATGACACCATGAAGGGAGGTAATTCAAACTGACAGGAGGCAAAACCATCGAGGTTACCAATATTGTCTGAATTTCTGAGGACAGTTGTCACGCGATCCTCGAATAAGATTTGAACATGCACCGTGTGTGTACGCACCTTGTCCCAAGATTCCTTACCCAGGATCAGTGTGAAGAGCGGACCTACATAAGAAGAGAGGTCATCGTTATGGTGGATGAGGATCGAGGATTGTTGAATTGGGTAATAACTGATGATGAAACGTGCTGTTGCCTATACGACCCTCAAACGAAGCGTCAGACCTCAGATTGGAAATTTCCGAGTTCACCACTAAAACAAAAGGTTCGAGCAGATCGCTCAAAGGGGAAAGTCATGCTGGGGTTTTCTTTAACATAAAAGATCTCGTGCACTTTGAATTCATACCTTAGGGTCGTACAGTTACCAAAGATGTACATTGACACTCTCCGTCGTTTTCGTGACGCAATCCGAAGCAAACGTCCTGAGCTTTGGGAAGTGAAAAATTAGGTATTGCACCATGAGAACGCCCCGGCACATTGTTCACTCCTGGTCTCTGAATATCTGACGAACAGGCATGTACCTGTACTTTCTCAACCTCCTTACTCACCAGATTTGGCTCCAGCTGATTTTTATATTTTCCCTCGCATGAAGGGTCTGTTAAAAGGGCGACAATTTGAGTCAGCAGAAGAAATTCAAAGTGCTACAACGCTTGCGTTTAAAGAGGAAACAAAAGATGGCCTACGGCGGTTTCGAGCAGTGATACGAACTCTAGCAAAAGTGCGTGACAGCCGAAGGGTGGTACTTTGAAGGAGGTATTGTGCAATATGTTGTATCATATATGATAATAAAGTTTAGCTAAAAGTTATGGTATTTTTGACGCTACCTCTTATATAATGAGTGGTCTGTAAATAATTTTGGTAGTTTTCTTCGAAATTTTAGGCTGTGTCCTAAGGAGTGGGATTGGTTTCATATAATTTCTTACGTAAGTGTTCAGAAGTTCAGATCTTCTAAAACATCAACATTAATAGGATCGAAATGTCCGAGGGACTTTCTTTTTCCTATTCCAGGTCCAACTGTTCTTAAGGATCAAATTCACCCTTGTATGAAGTACCGCCTTATCATCTGGGAGGGGGACAGCTCCTTGACTCAATTTAATTATCGGATAGGTACAGCATAGGCAAGTGCTCGAGGAAACTCGCGTATGATTTAGCTTCTCAGGTTCCCTAACAATATAAGTGATGCATCGGTTTTATAAGAATTTTGTGTGGACATAAAAAACTTGACATAGCTGTGGCATTTCCTCCTATATCCTATGCCCTTCTTTGCCGTTTATTTCTATGTCATCCTCTGCAACATCTACAGAATATACTTCCTCACTTTAAATCTCATATCTGCAAATACCTAAGTAATACATATTAAGCTTAAAACTTCTCTGGATTTTTCAAATATTTTGTGCTCCTCTTTGATTAGTGTTTTTCCCGTATGTCGTGGCATATATATATATATATATATATATATATATATATATATATATATATATATATATATATATATATAATAACTAATATATATATACTAATATATATATATTTATATATATGTAATAATATATATATATATGTATATAAATAATAATATATATTAATAATAATAATAATAATAATATATATATATATATAATATATATATATGTATATATATATATGGAAGTATATTTTTCTTGAGGTTGCAAAAAATTTTTAAATGTATACTAATACATATTTCTTCAATATATATATATATATTTATATATATGTAATAATAATAACTAACCAATATATATATATATATATATATATATATATATATATATATACGATAACCAATATATATATATATATATATATATATATATATATATATATATATATATATATATATATATATATATTATAAATTATTTATAAATTGAAAAAAAAGTCGACAAAACTATTACAGATTGTCCATTACTTATAAAGCAAAATCGATTGATATATTTGATATATTTATAATTGCGACCATTTTCCCTCTTAGGTACCGGTACCGATACCGATACCGATACCGATACTTGAATTAGAATAAATACAATTGTAATAAGATAGAACGTTTCTGCGGTCCGAGGCAACTCAAGATTGCATTCTATGTAACACTACTTAGTCATTTATATTTCATATTTGGTTGTGCCCAATATATTTATTTTATAAATTAAAATATTACCTTTAAGGAATAATAATTGCAAATATAATATTAATAACTTTTTTATGTTTGTGTTTATTTAAAAAATATTCCATTTCCATTTTCAAATAAGTATTAAAAAAGTTTAGCTATTAGCTTTTATGTTTTTGAATGATTAAAAAAATTTTAAAAGATTCTTTAACTAGCTACAATATAAAGAATAAAAATAATGAAAGAAAGAGACCTCTCAATTAATCAGCCGAAATAAAAAATAAAAAAAAACGCTATTACTCAAACATGACATAATAAAATACTCCTTTAAGATAGATATCATTCAATACTCAAATTCAAAAATTCACAAATTGTGATGCAAAAACATTAAGCTTTCACTAGTATCTGGCGAGAGACTGTTCCTTTTTGGGGTGTTTACATTCCTACCTAACCTACACTATAAATACGCTCTCTCTCGACTGATGAAGGAGGTGCTGATAATTATTTGCCTGCAAGCACTGATAATAATGAAAACCTTGGCCCATTTTCATGCCACCGCATGAAAGGATTCTCTTCTGTAGGCAGCATCTCATGTTTTCGGAGAGCCTCATCTCCTCTCTTTCACAGACTGCAAATTTGAATTATCTTTGCTCCTTGATGACTGTCTCTTCAGTTTTTACGATGAGGTTCCCTGGTGTGATTCCTTTGAAGGTGAATGCAATTTCGGTCATGAACTTATCAAAGTCTAACATATCCAAACCCCATCTTCAGTAGGTTTATTTGCTGAAAAGCTACCATCGTCACTATCAGTGCTGTTGCCAGGGGTTGCAGATAAGGCGGTTTCACTTCTCTGTCTCTTTTTTTTTTCTTTTTTCTTTTTTGTCAAGTTTTGTGAGGGGGGAAGGTAGGTGTTTTAACCGTTTCTTTTATGCTGAAGGCATTTCGCGTTTTTCGTGCGCCGCTTCATATAACATATATATATATATATATATATATATATATATATATATATATATATATATATATACAAAAGTAATATTATATGATATATATATATATTATATATATATATATATATATATATAATACTTTGTGTGATATAATCCAACACAGTTCTGAGGTAAAACCAAGTATAGCAAATAACTTTATTAAAAGATGAAAGATAATACTGAAAACATAAATGAAATAACAGTTTAAAACCAGTAATTTCATTACCTGTTTACGAATGTTAACAGCATTTCAGCAAAAACGTTTGTGTCATAACTAACTAATGAAGGTCGTTATCTATTATTACCGGAATAGGAAAACCGGAGAAACAATGATAAAAGAATTCAGTATTTACACAGTTAAGTCATATCT
>JABUQX010089980.1:0-7500 GCA_015478945.1 Trachelipus rathkii
GTTGTACTTTACGTTCAGTTTATCAGGTGGGTGTTTAACCGTTTTCGCATTTATCATTGACAACTTTCCCGCGTTTCGTGCATGCTCCAATCAACATGAAATTAATATAAATTTGGTGATACTTAGAAAATGATACACTATTATTAATTAATATACTATATATATATATATATATATATATATATATATATATACTATATATATATATATATATATATATATATATATATATATATATATCTCTTATATATACATATATATATATATATATATATATATATATATATATATATATATATATATATAATAATATATATATACTAACAAAGAAGGCAGAGGGCAAGCGGGACAAAAGTGTAGGTGAAATAAATAAATAAAAGTATAATGGAATAAACTGATTTGGTTTTCCATTGAGCAAAATAAACAGGATAGAGGTGTTTAAGCGCCGAGCCATGGATTATATCGTAAACTGAGGAGGGAGGACAAGGGTAAAGCCTATGTCCCTTGATACGCTGACGTTAACGAAGATTCTTTAAACCACCTCTTCCCATACCTCTCCTTCTCCACTTGCATTGGCAATAATGAAATGCCCAGCATTTTCACAATTTGTAGAACTTCTATTTTTCAGGGTGGCCTACTTAGGCTTCCATTTGAGAAGTCAGGAAAGCAAGATTATTATTTTAAAACCAATTTGCAGAGCTCATTTAATGTTCTTATATTTCATTTATTACTCACTCCAGAAGGCTCACTCACTGACAGCATAGTCTGTCTGTCTGTTCTTTTATGTATCTATTTTTGTCTCTCATATTCCTCTCTGAGTATATATATATATATATATATATATATACATATATATATATATATATATATATACACTAATATATATATATATATATATATATATATATATATATATATGTATATAAATATATATCTATATCTATATCATATCTATATCTATATCTATATATATATACTTAATGTAAATATATATATATATATATATATGTATATATATATATATGTAGCAACTAATAACAACTAATAATATATATATATATCATATATATATATATGTATAACACTATATGTATATATATATATATATATATTATATATATATATATATATATATACGGTATATATATGCGAGTTATAATATATATATATATATGTAATATATATATACTTTTATAACAACAGTAACAACCAACAGCAATAATATATATGTAATAACCTTAATAACCAGCAACAATAACAACAATATAACTGTAACTATACCAATAATATATATGTGTGTAAAGATTAAAAAACTTGATTTACTCTTCCATAGTTCAAGGATAATATTGTCTAATAGAAATAAACTTTTACTCATTTGTTTACTCATTTTTCCTCTACTTTTGCTTTTTAACGTTAACTTCATGAACTAATTTTTGAACTTTAAGTTATTTACCTTTTAATAGCTAAGGTAGGATGACCATTAATATTATTATTAATATTAATCTTATTATTAATATATATTATTATTATTATTATCATCATTTTATAAAAATTATTAAATTTACTAATTTTCTTTTTATTATTATTTTTATTGTTATTATTATTATTATTATTATTATTATTATTATTATGTGTATTTATTATTATTATTATTTTTTATTATTATTATTATTAATTATTATTATTATTATCTTGGAGAACTCGTTGGTCGATAACATTATCCGGCTCTTACTCATAATGTCAGGATGGATAAATGAATAGCAGAAATTTGGTAAAAAGAAAAAAATAGATTCTGAAATCTAGAATATCAAAGATATATATATATATATATATATATATATATATATATATATATATATATATATATATATATATATATATATATAGATAGATCTTATATTATATATATATATATATATATATATATATATATATATATATATATATATATATATATATATATATATATATAGTTGCAAAGTTGCAATGATTAGGAAGTTCAAAAAGTAATTCCGTGTCATACGCTACCTATATAACAAAGTCTTCTGTCACAGTTTTTATCAGGGGAAAACAAAGCTCATATTGCTTTCATCTTAAGAAAAAAAAATTTACCAAACTATCATAATCTATCGCCATTAAAAAACTAAAAACTTATAATCCAAGCAGTAGAGACTCACCGTCTTGACTGATGAATTGTCTGAAATTGGCTTTAAAATTATTGTGTAAATTATTATTATTCATTTTTACGTCAGCAATATTATTATTATTATTATTATTATTATTATTGAACAGATTTTGTGAAAATAACCGTGGAGCTGCTTGTGTAAATGGAAGTTATACGAAATACGCCCAAAACAATTTAGCTATATTATTCCCAAAATGTTTATAACGACCCTGTCTTTTCAAATTCAAATAATAAGTAAACTTTATAATGGTACATAGTGCCCCTTTGGAAAGGGCCTGGGCTTACTAATTAGTGATACCAACAAAGAAAAATTCTGAGGTAACTTTACTAGACTAATACCAATTAAATTGTCTGGCTTTTACACTCATCTGTTATTTCCATCCATAAAGGACACTATCACTTAGGAGACTATACTGATTTTTATTTGAAAGGGAAGCCCTTATGATGCTCACTACGGGAATAGTTTTCTACTTTAAAACCAGATTAACATAAACAAGCAGGGACTTTGGTGAGAGGCGTTGGCAAATTTTATCATAAAGATCGTTCGATTAGGGCTTTACCGCTTTAGTTGATTAAAGGCAGGGTAGTAATGTTAACAAATGAAGATTTATCTCTCTTCAAAGAAATACGGTAATGGTGATAACATCTCTGAGCGGTGTTATACTTTAATTATTTTTTTTTTAATAACGAAAGTTACAGATTTCTTTGTTCCAGTGAGAGAACATAACAACATTGGTATATGAAACCAAACTGTTGATGTTGTGGGTTATTTCTTGTTTAATGGGTGACCGCCTTTATTTCCACACTTTAACCACTTTTATAAACTATATAATAATTAATTAATTTCGTTCTTTGTATTTATGGAAATCATGGATTAGTGATGGGACGATGAAGCAGAATCGACATCGGAATCGGTAATTTTGATCAGGAAGGATTAGTAATTTTTCCAAGAAATCTAGATGGACATAAATTCTCCAAAAATTTGATTCTTTTTGTCGTGCTTATATTTTCTGATTACATTTTAAATATAAATTTTCCAAAATTAAATAACTACTGTATTTTATATAAATGTATATATATATATATATATATATATATATATATATATATATATATATATAACAACAATATATATATATATATATATATATATATATATATATATATATATATATATTTCTTTCTTTCTTTCTTCACCTTCCTCTTTGCCCCAAAACTGGGGGTAAGGTGCTGTACAGCATCGGAAAAGAAAAGCAGTTGGAGAACATGACAAACGTCGAAAAGAAAGCCCAGCCTTACCCCCCCCCTCTGTATACCATTAATTGGTGAGAGCTCGTCACAGACAGAAAAAATCCAACCTAGAGCATCATGGGACCGAGACGGACCCTCATCTATGGTATCTCGTCAATGTGGGTTCATCCCTGGCCCAGAGTGGGCCACAACCTTCTATACAAAACCTCAATTCTCTCACCTCCTTGCATAAACATTCTCGCCTCTGCCAAACTCACATTTTCTCTCCTTCAGACATTCGTTTACCGACTCAACCCACTTTCTCTTCGGTCTCCCAGCCGGTCGGTTTAACACACTCACCACTATACATCTACTTAACCAACCGACTATCATCATCCATCCTTTCCATGACCAAACCATCTCTCAGCATACGTACTTTCATTTCTCTCATTTACCCTTTCTTCACACCACTCTAATACGTTCATTTCTCTCTTTATCAATTCTTCTCACACCTAGCACCTAAGATTGTCCATCTAGACACATTGAACTTTAGATCTATGCTTCTTATTCCAGACCATAGTCCCACTACCATACAATAACACAGTAACAACATACCATGTTAGACCCTAGCACACTCAAGACTTAGTCCATTTGCGTTCACCAACGATTTAATTGCACCAACCACCTTCTGCATATTCACAACTTTCCTACATCTGTCGTCAGTTTCCCTTCTCATCCAACACTATACCCTAAATAATGCTAACTCAAGACACTTTATTTCAACTTCACTCTGCATCTAACATAACTCACGCTGAGGGTGTCCTCACTCGCAACCATATTACTCTTATCACGTTTACTTTCAAACCCCTGCTCACTTTGCAAATCTCTCTATCAATCCTCTCAAACTCTCTTCAGATTCACTTCACACAGAACCAAATCATCCGCATACTAATGGGTAGGGCGCCCTCCACTCTCTTCCATTTTCCATAATTCTAACACCATTTCCTGCCATCCCCACACTCAATTCTTTCTAGCCCATCCATATCTAAATTGAATAACTAGGAGACATAACCTGGCCCCTAATGTACTCCGCTATTAATCCTAAACCAATCACCAGTGACACCATTTGTTCTTACTGCAACTTCACTAACAAGTCATACGCGCAATTCCATTCAGGAAGCCTGCAACACCATATATCATAACACCTGCCATAACGCTTCCTTATTAACTCTATCATACGCCTGTTGCCAAATCATAAACTAAACTACAATTTTATTCTTATTCTTCCCTCATTTTCTCAATCATTTGTTTCAATGTAAAGAGATTTGATCCACATCCTCTACACTCCTAAGCACTTTTGTTTCTTCCTACAATCAGTCCCTCAGTCGCTTTCGACACACTCTTTCGACCAAAATACCAGCATATACCTTCCCTACAACACTCAAGAAACTTATAAATTCTACAGTTCCCCTTTTCTCCCTTGCCCTTATACAAGGGTACTTGCTCTCCTCCAATCCCTATGAACTATACCCTCCATAAACGCTTTATTGCACAACTGGAAATCCAGTAATCACCATCGCCTCCGCTCTTGATCATTTCTCTAGTAATTTCATCTATACCTGCAGATTTATCTTCCCAACTTTCTCACCCTACCAGCCCTCCTCCTTACTGTCTTACTCATCCCCATACCTATTTCTTCTTATCAAACCGCACTTACACATTGCTATATATCATTATGACTAATATTGTGCAGATTTTCGAGGTGTTCCCACACTCCCCTCATCCATTTCATCAGTTACAAAAAGCACCATCCTTCATTGTTCTAAACTTAGTTCCCCTTATGTATATACTTTTATATATATATATATATATATATATATATATATATATATATATATATATATATATATATATATATATATATATATATATATATATATATATATATATATATATTTCTAAATGACAAATAAGATTTTTTTTCAAAGAGATTCACAGCGCTATGATTTCGATGCTAAATGATAATATTAAAGTTATTTGAAAACATTAAAACTAAGTCTCCACACACTTCAGAAAGGAGGTAATGAGGTATGATAAAGCCAAGCAATAATAGCCATGGCGGAAATGAGTGAAGAGAAAGATATCTTGATCGTTATGAAAGATTTAAATGTCAAAATCGGAACAGTAAGGAAATCATTTGAGAATAATGGAAGACATTGGGTTTGTGGAAAAGAAGCAAGGAATGGACGTGGTGCAATTTCATTCCTGTAAGGGGACTGATCTGGTGAATGGGTGGAATTCAATTCCCACAAAGAGTTTATGTAAGGTCATATGAGTGTCTCAGATGGTGGGAATCATGCAAACAGATAGATCATTTGCAAATAAGAAGGGAGATAGAGAACTGTTGAAGGACGTAAACATACAGAGAGGAGCAGACGTGGCAAGTGATCGTCATTTGGTGCTTTGGCAAATATTAAGATTAAACTAAGTGAAACCGCGCTTCCAAGGAAGGTACCAGATTTGAGGTGAAAAACTTTTAAATTCTGCGGTTCTCTTGATGATACATGTTACAAAGACGACGGACGGAGAGGGAGATTGGGGAGGGTCAGAAGTTTCATCGAATTTATTTTGGGAGACCTTGAAACAATTGGATATGTAGAAAAAGAAAGAATGGATCTCAAGTAAACTTGAAAAACTATAGAAGATGAAACTGAACAGTATATAAACAAGTTGCGTAGACTTGAAGAAAAAAGGATTTAAATCTCAGGGTCATGGCAAGGAAACTAGAAAAGTTAAGAGGGTCGAAGAGGTATAAATGAAGATGGACAAATTTGGCAGGGAAAGCAGGAGGCTACTAGAGAGGAGGGTACAGGAAAGAGTGTAAAAAGCTAATAGCAAAATAGTTGTGAAAATGATAGAAAAGGACACCAGATGAGAGGAAATTGAGCTGGTAACCACTAAGGGAAAGGACAAATTAAGCAAGATGGAAGGGCACTCAAGGAAGATCCTTAACCGTGAAATTGGGGATTTGGATGAGAAGGGAACTGAAATGGAAGAAAGGCAAGTACCCCTTATATATTTGGTGGAAAATGAACCATAAGCCTGAAAAGATGTTGAAAACATTGAAAAAGCTAGATGGGAAGAGCCCCTGAAATGGTTCAAATACAGGAGAAACTTCTGAGCAGATCAAGGAATGTATGGTGAGACAATTTTACAAAAGGAACTCTTAGCTTAATATGGAGGCAGAAACCTTCCAGAGGAATAGTGTGATAACTGGAGGGGAGATAAGCGTTGTCCGTGCAAGTAGAGTCCTAATGAGTGTTGTTTCAGGAGACTTAAGAGCAGATTGATGAACTACTTCGGAGGGGAAGAGGCAGGTTTCATAGAGTTGATCCTGTAGGACCAGGGTATCACCCACTGAATACTTAGACCAGAGTGTTGAATGGAACTCCGTTTAAATGGTTTATAGATTTTGAAAGAGTTCGACAGCTTGCAGCCGAGAGGCGATGGAAAGTGATAAGAAGGTATGGTTGACAGAGAATGGTATCAGAATCGCAACGGGGTTGCCTCTTGTCACCTATTATATTCTTGATAGTAATAATACATGAGATGATGAAAGGGGGGGTCACATGGAAGAGGAGAAGAAATGAATAGGGGCTGATGAATGTTTTTGGGGCATGAGGATTGTGCTACTGATGTAAATTTCATGACAAAGAAAAGACACGAGGGAAAAACTGAACAGCCCAGAAGAGTATGTCTCAGGATAACCAGGATAAAATAAGCCTATCAGCCCCGGCCTTTGCCGCCCTTGGCATAAGATTTTTAACAACATTATTAAGTGGAAAAATCGGTGCTGCTTCAATTCTGAATACAGAGGGCTATCTCGTCGGAGTTATCATCGAACATTACAGTAATTCACAATAAAGTGAAATTATTTCAATTTGACTAGATATGCGTATAAAATACCGGGGGGTCTGTTTTTTTTTTTGGAAGGGGGGGGCAACAAAAAAAAAAAAAAAAAAAAGTGTTTTTTTTTTTTTAAAGTTTATTTCTGGTCGGAATTTGATGAAACAAATGTCATAAGA
>JABUQX010089980.1:12500-30000 GCA_015478945.1 Trachelipus rathkii
GAATTAGATTGGTTTCTTCGGAAGTTTCAGGCTTATTTAATATGAACTCATTAGTTTAGAGGATAAATTTAGGGGAAAATATTAGGGCGACAACAATTCAATCAGTTATTTCTTTACAAATTCTTTAAATATTTCTTTTCCCAAAGTCTCTGTAATATAATTATGAAAAGTAGCTTCACATAAATTATTAATTATTATAATAATAATATAATATTTATATATATATATTTAATTATATATATTATATATATATTATAGTATATATATGTAATATATATATATATATTATATATAATATATATATATATATATATATATATATATATATATATATATATAATATATATATATATATATATATATATATAATATATATATATATATATATATATATATATATAGGTCTATATATATTATTATTATTATTATTATTATTATTACATGTAGTCACCGAACTTCTTTCCCATGAATTTGGGTTTCATTACCAACTGCAGTAGGCTCCTAGTCAGGGGAGATTTGAGTTGCATGAATCTGCTAACCAGGTGGATTAGTGAAAAGATTATCTAGGCTTGATAGCAAGCAAGCCCTGCTTCGGTTCATAGCATTTGAAAATTCTAGCCCACCGTGGATGTGGTTTCGATTACATATGGGCGAAATTTTTTGGAAAGAAGCATGAGAGAGTGATCATTGCATGTTTTAGTAATTTGTTCTGTTGTATGTATTGTGATTAGTGTAATACACTAAACCGTAAACTGTTATTAAATATTACAGAAAATCTCTTAAAAGAGGGCAATTTTTCGTGTTCATTCAAGTAGTCAGAAAGAGATTCGAACTCTCGCTTTTGCGAGAGGAAAATTTCAATTTTAAAAAGAAAAAAGGCTCGCTTTAATTTACTGAGCCACCGGGGAATTTTATATATATATATATATATATATATATATATATATATATATATATATATATATATATATAATATATATATAATATATATATATATATATATACTGTAAGGGAAATTGTTTTCAATACATACCTAACTTGTACCACAAACAACAAGTAACCAAATGAAATATTATTCATCTATACTTCATCTATTGAAAACCTTAAAAATTAGGCATCAGATTAATTCTTTTTATGATTTCAGAAAGTCTTGTGGAAGTAATATATTTAAATGAATATTAATAATTTCTTTAAGCTTAGTTTTTGTTTTTCACTGATTCATCAACATTAAGATTAGGGAACTTAGTATATTTATAACATTGGAAAGACTGTGTTATTTCTTCAACGATTGATGTATTTAAGACAATTCAAGCTGTTGATTATTATTCTCAAGGTGGGTTTCATTCCCATTTTTACAATACTTCCATATTTTAATTTATTTACAATATGAATTGTTTAATGTCATTGTAATGTAATTAAGTTTTCAATTCATGATAAATTCATATATTAGTTTATGATGCCATAATAATGTAATGTTAAAAGAAGCTACTGACATAAATTTAGCGTTCTATAATTATAATCATATTCGCAGGCATTTATGTTTGCGTGTTGAAAGGGACAGTGAGAAATAGTGCAGATAGGAAGTCACATGCCGAAAAGGTGGAATAGTTAAAACCTCTCATTGAAATTGCTCAACGTCAATTGATAGGGTTAGTGTATTCTTTAATTACTTCTTATATCTTTAATTTTGTGGGTAAATAAATATAAAAGACTTACATTATTTATTTTTTTTAGGGTTTTGATTTTTGGCTATTTTTAATTTTTGGCTGCTTTTGATTTTTGGCTGCTTTTAATTGTCGGATGATTTTTGTTACTGGCTGCTTTTGGCTTAATTTTGCTTCCGGCTTTTTGCTTCTGGCTTGTGTTAATTTCTCGCTTGATTTTGAATTCTCTGGTCCCGAGCCACAACAGCTGAATGATAATAAGTTGATGTCCCTGCACTGTTTTTTCATTCTTCATACCCAGTTACGAGACATAGCCTAAAAGAGAATAGAGATCGTGAACATCTATATCGAACTTAAAAGTAATCTACAAGTATAACTACCAGATCATATAGAAGACACCACTGTGTTGATAGAAGATCTACTCTACTAAAGAAGACTAATCCTTATTAGAATATACTGACTCGACATTTTACATATTTTATCAACTTACCTTTTTGACAAAGGGAAATCTTGGTCATCCTGAAAACTTCCTTGTTGGAAAAATCTTATCTTTATTGTACTTTTGGTTTTTCATAACCAGTCCAAACAGTTGTTGAATTCTGAAACAGAGAAGGAGAAATCATATTATTAATTTTACATTAAATTAATATATTATTATCGGAACTACTTTGAAATATTACTTACTTTTATTTCCACTCGGTTTTTGATTTTCTTCATATTCATATCGAACCAGTTATCCTCGTGATTCTGACCGATTACGTGTCAGACAAATAAACATCTATTTAATATTTCGTATCACTCAATTACGCAGTGTTATCAGTTATTATTTATCCTTAAAAGTTATCCGGCTAGATTTCTTTCAATAAAATATAACAGATACACACTTTCAATTTAACCAATTAATTTTCTAATTATCTATTTAAAGTAACTTAATCTAATGAAACTCGTTCGTAAGTGTTAAATAAGTGTGTATGCAACAAACGCAGACACAATCCATGGTAAAGCACTGCTGGTAAATAGGAAGAGCGGGGTCCACCTCATCTTCCCTGGGGTTAGCGAAAGCTTTCATCCTCTAATTGGAAATTCCTACTGACATCACCAGAATACGACGAGATACGAACTTTCTGCCTCTTTTTGACGTACAAGGTGTGTTTATATTACATTTGTACTTTTATATATTATTCTTGATCATTGACTCTTAAATATCTCAGGGAGGTAAAAGCTATCATTATCGCTATTGCCTCCCGTTACATATACACTTTTAACTGGCGCCCGAACAGGGACCTCGTGTTCCTGCTGCCAGCGGCGCGCCTGATTGTGAAATCATTCACCTGAATCTTCACAGCGATTTTACACTATTTTGTTCTATTTTGACAGATTCAATGCAATAGAAGATTCATACTTCTATTTTCGTTCTTTGCTTTATTATTTTTCTTGCTTTCTCTTACACATAACACGTTAAATATGGCTCAAGCTCCTTCCTCGACTTCCGTTCGACCAAAAAGGTCTGATAAATCGGAGGAAACCGAAACAAGGGAGTCGAACCCCAATTATGATAAATTCACAAAGCAATCGGATGGTCTTGCAACATCCAAAGCCCCAGCACTAGTATCCTATATGCGGGATCAGTATGCGTTAAAAAGACGCAATTCTGATCCTGGCATGTACGCAGAGGGAGATGATATATATGATGATGATGATACACAGATACAGGTGGGCAGAGATGAAGCCTTGCCTTTTGCTGCTGTATCTGATTTGAAAGACTGGCTTACGAAAGATAGACAAGTATTAAATGATAAACTTGTTAAAGCCAACCTAATAGGGAAAGATACTGTTGATCAGGTACAGCCCAAAAAAACTTTTACTCATAAAGGTAATACTAGCTCTGTAAAGCAGGATCAGTCATCACATAACCTGGATAAACAGGTTAATAGTAAGTATAAGCAACCTCGGTTTTATCCGGGTGACGTTTTGAATTCGGGTCTCGATTACGAAGACCACGAAGATGATGTAAATCAATATTCTGACCTCCTTAGAGAGGAAAGAAGGCCTTATAGATCGACGCAGGTGCCTTTAATGGCTCCTTCGAATATTAATTATCAACATAATAATGCCCAAACAAAGTATAGTCATCTGACTCAGCCTCAACAAATGACATCGCTGCAGCCTCCAATTCGGACATCCTTACATGATACCGATCATAATGATGATGATTCTTTATATACGGGCCGACAAATTAAACAACAAATAGATATGTTGACTGAAGCTATTTCGATGTTGGCCCAATTATTAAAAAATTCCCAGCGATTGAAGGTCGTTGATCCTGGGAAATATAAATACGAGGCTGAGCAGGATCTTTTAGTATATTTAGGGGATTTTGAATCATATTGTAAACTTCACTACCCCAACGCACCACATCAGTGGCTGAGGTTTTTGGGTAGGCAACTGGAAGGAAGTTTTTTAGATTTATATAGATTATTAATTAAAGAGGATAGGGACTACTTTTCTGTCCGTGATACACTAGTTAGGTGGTATGAGGATGAGGAGAAGCGGAAAGATGAGTACCGTTTACAGGCCTACCACGCCGCTCATCGAAAGCGTGGAGAGAGCATTCGCATGTATGCTCTAAGGTTGGAACGGTTAGCTAGGAGAGCTTATAGGGCAGTCTTTCTCAAAGTGGGCGATAACGCCCCCTTGTGGGCGCTGGAGGCCTAGAGGGGGGCGGTAAGGGGCCTAGAAAAAAATGGGGGGTGTTGAAGTGGTTTATGGGGCGATGGCTGATTTGTAATTTCATCTACTTAATATTTTAAAATTCTCTGAAATTAAAACCTACCTTCTACACAACATCGATTATTTAGTAATTTTAGTTCATATTTCTGCCCTGTTTGATTGTATAAATTTTAGTTTTTATACTATATTTATGCTATATTTGTGTGAACGTGGATTTAGTGCTGTGACAACGCTGCTTACTAAAAAGAGATATCGTTTGCATGTTACCGAACGCGGCGACTTGCGGCTGTTATTGAGTAAATTTGAACATGATATCAACAAACTTGTTAAAAATCATCAGATTCATCCTTCACATTAGATTAGTTTTAAAATTGAAATTGATTATGTTTGTTTAAAATTAAAATTGATTGTTTGTTTTAATTTGAATAAAAGATATTCTTAATATTATAAAGTTGCGTTTAAATTGCTCTCACTGGTAAAAAAGTCTCGTTTAGAATGTAAGTTTAAACACCAGACCAGACTAATATAGCACACTATAATTAAAGTAATGAATGTCATTGTGGTTTTTAATTTTTGGTAAAGTAAAAAAAAATTGGGGGGCGCTGAAAAATAATTGATTTTCAAAGTGGGCGGTAGACGAAATAGGTTTGAGAACCTCTGTTATAGGGGATTAGATATGAGGGAACACGACTCGTTGCGAACTGCATTCCTGTGCAGTCTTCCTCCATACATTGAGAAAAGCGTGAGGGAATATATTAAAATGCAGGATTTAGACGGAGTAGGCCGCACTCCTTGGTATAAGATAGTAGGGTTCGCTGACTCACTTGAAACTGAAAATAATGAATACCCGCACTCTATCTCTCAATCATCGTCACATTTAGAGGGAAGTAGGAAAAACTCAAAATATGACAAAAGCAATGATGTTTTAAATGAGACCACTGATTCAGTGGTACAAATTAACACTGTTTACCCACGGTGGACTGATGTTTTACAAAACCGTGGCAGTACCAATAATGGTAATAATAGAAACAAGAGTTTCAATAAGCAGAAAGATTTCGAGACTCGTAGATCAAGTGAAAGACCTTCAGGTAGTCGGTATTATCGCGACAACCAACGTAGTCCCCCGCAGAAAAATGCTCCTTTGAGGGAGAGAAATGGAAACCATGTTAATCATAATAATAAGACAAGTCCTGAAAACCAGGATAAACAGTCTGGTAGTAGATACTACCGAGACAATCAACGTGATCCAACACAGAAACCGGTTTCATTAAAGGAACGAAACTCTACTTACGAAAAGAGAGTTGACTCTCATGAAAGTAATAAAGATAGAGAAAGAATTATCTGCAATTATTGCGAAAAACTTGGACACCGGATGGAGCAGTGCTACAAATATTTGGGAATTTGTAGTTACTGCAAAAAGAAGGGTCACCGAAGGGCGGATTGTCGTTCACATAATTCGTCACCTTCACTTCCTAAGCGCAGTCCAATGATATGTCCTTTTTGTAAAGGGCCACATTCTGGTATTAGATGTGACCAAAAGGATTCTCCTGGTTATAACGGGACTGGTGGTGGATCGAGATCCCGTGGTCCTATAGAACACCTCACCAGTGAAGTGAAACATATACAACATAAATCAACGTATCATAATCGGAACTGGTCGAGGTCACCTCCTTTAAGATCAAAATCGCCTAATCCCAGGTCGTCCACCAGGGATGAGTACGAGGAAAGATGTGAGGGAGATCATTCTGAGTTACCGTTAAACCCATGGTCTCCCCGGAACTGAGCCCTCTGGTGGAGAGTAATACGGTAAAGGGCTCCATTGCAAATGAAAGTTCATTGAAAAACTGTCCGGTGGAGGAAGAGAAAATACTTAAAGGTAAAGTTGATGAAAACATAAAATCAAACAATAATAGTGGCCGCACTGTGCGGGTAAATTGTAATAATCCTTCTGTTGATCCGTTAATAATAACGGTGTCTTTTAAACCCCGTAGTTTTGGGTTCTTTGCCTGTATGATTGATAGTGGGGCCGGGATAAGTTTGATAAATGTAGGGTTGGTTAATGACCAATTAGGACATGTTCCATTACGACCATCCATAGAGATTGGGATTAATGCTGTGAGAGGGTTAATCCGTGATCACTCAGTCCCCATAGATACTTATATAGAAACTCCGTTATACTTTCCCGATAATGAGTTTGTCACCAAACCGATTATCTTTTTAGTGCTTCCAGGTGAATGTATGGCTGAATGGATGGTTTTAGGAGCCGCTGCATTAAGGGATAATAATCTCTTACCTGATTTAACCACCAGGGAATTAATATATCGGGGGGAAAGTGAAATTGAGGTGATTGCTAAGGATGAAAGTAATTCAATGCCATTTTATAAATGTATAAATGTTCATTCAGTGAATGTTCCCCCTCTTTCTTGTAAATTGGTGGAAGTTAAGGGGAAGTCAGACATACCTTTATCATTGGTGGGGTTTCAGGGGAATTCCTCAGGGAAACTTATTCCTGTACCAGGGTTGTTAGATTTAACTTCTCAAGGGAGGATTGCTGTTATGAACCCTTTTCAAAAACCTCAATATCTTAGGAAGGGTATGATTTTGGGGACTTTATTACCATTGCAAGAGGAACAATGTCTTTCCCCTAGGATTAATACAGTAGACCCTGTTTCCATAGAGCTTTCATCAGAAAGGGATGTTTGGACACCTAACAAAGTAAGGGAAGATTTTTTAATAGAGGAATTACCTATTAGCTCTCAGCAAAAACAAGATCTTATAGAGGTTTTGTTGAGACACCAAAAAGCATTGAGCTTTGGTGATCATGATGTAGGGGTTGCTACAAATGTCACACATAGCATTGAAGTAGAGAGCTCAAGACCCGTTAGATTGCCGGTTCGTAGATTCCAGGGACCTCTTGCCCAGGAAATCGAACAGCAGTGCCGGGAGTTACTGGAACAAGATATTATTCGACCCAGTAGGTCCCCTTATTCCGCACCCGTGGTGCCGGTTAGAAAACCTGACGGGAAATTGCGACTATGTATTGATTATCGCAAGCTCAATAAAGTTACCAAGACTGACTCATTCCCATTGCCAAACCTTATAGATATGATCTATAATATGCATGGAAATCATTACTTTTCCACTATAGATTTGGTTCGGGGTTATTATCAGGTCTCAATGGAACCTGAAAGTGTGGAAAAAACCGCGTTTTCGACCCCATTCGCACAATATGAATACTTAAAAATGCCTTTTGGAGTAAAAAATGGTCCTGCCACTTTTCAACGTGGCATGATGCTCGCTTTAGCGGGGCTATCCTGGTCTAGGGTGATGGTTTACTTGGATGATATTATCATTCTTAGTAAAACAATTGAGGAACATTTAGTTACCTTGGATCAGGTTCTTTCTGCTTTAGAAACTAATGGGTATAAATTAAAGCCCAGTAAAACCCGACTTTGTCGTACTGAAGTCGAGTTCTTGGGTCATCGAATTTCCCAAAAGGGGATACTTCCGCTTGAGAAAAATGTTAAGGGAGCTTTGGAATTTCCCATTCCGCCCACTGTAAAACATCTACGTCAGTTTTTGGGCATGATCAATTTTTATAGAAGACATATCCCTAATTGTTCACAAATTAGTAAGCCTTTGTCATGCCAAACTGGCAGTAAAAACATCCAATGGACACAGGAATGTCAAAGCGCTTTCGAAGAATTAAAGAAGGCATTGGTAAACCCTTGTGTTTTAGGGTTCCCTGACTATAGTCCGGATGTATCGCCCATGGAATTGCATGTAGATGCATCAGACATTGGGGCTGGTGCATGTCTATCCCAAATTCAAAATGATGAACGGAAACCCATAGCATTTATCTCAATGACATTTAACAGTGCCCAGAAAAATTATGGTGTAATAGATAAAGAGTTAACTGCGTTAAGATGGGCAGTAAAGTCGTTGAGACCGTTTCTTCGTGGGGTTAAGTTTGTTATTTTTACGGACCATATGCCTTTAATTTACTTGCAGAATATGAGTCTTATAGATGGGCGATTGGCTAGAACCATGGAAGAACTGAACGAATTTGATTTTGATATACATCATATCTCGGGTACAAAGAATGTGGTCGCGGATGCTCTTTCTCGCTCTCCTGTAAATGAAGGGTTAGATCAGACTATAGATAATTATAATCTAAACACTTTAGAGTTCACCCCCGCTGGATATTTTGTTATTGAAATTCCGGGAGGTGGCGATTCTTTATATAAATGTTTATCAATGTTTCAATATTCGACAATGGATAGGCATCTGCAACTTCGTAAGACTCTGGCAGACGAATTAAGAAAACAAACCCAAAAATATAAAATGCAAGGGAAACTAATTCAAAAGAAGCTTAGGTTATTGGGTTTTCCTGGGCAAATGCCGATTCCAGAGATAATTACCTCCTTTACTGAACTTTTTAAGACCCCTGTTCATGTTTATTACAATAGTGATAAACCTATCATTTATGGTGATCAATTTAAAAATGAACCTTGTTGTTTGAAATGCTTGAGTGGGGTACATTATAACTACCTCATGCCCATGGTATATGAGCTCAGTAAAAATGAATAAAAATAACTATTTTCTTGATATTAAGGGAAATGAGGTTACGTTATATTATTACATTGGTAATAATCTAGAATTGCTGTTAGTATACATTAAATACTTGAACAACAATGATGTTGTTTGTAAATATGGACAATTATGTCATGAATTAATAATTGAAAGTTTTATCTTTCTCAGTTTATTAATGAATTGGGAAGGGATTAATTATTGGGCATATGCATTGTTTTTCATTTCTTTGAAATATTAATAAAAAAAAAAAAAAAAAAAAAAAAAAAAAAAAAAAAAAAAAAAAAAAAAAAAAAAAAAAAAAAAAAAAAAAAAAAAAAAAAAAAAATTTTCGTCATTGTCATCGGCATTCATCATATCGTCAGAATGTCAGAACATATTTATTTTTGTTTTAATTCAAAAATAAATGATGTTGTGATAGTACAATCTTGATTTTCAATTCAGTATTTCATAATGATGTTTATGTTTAACCATAATTTTCTATCCAGTTTTCCCAGATTTATTTAGGCTAGATCCAAAGGATGTTGACGAGAATAAATAAGAAGATAGTACAAAGGGTACATCCATTTATGAGGCACACGTAGGAACAATTTCAAGGCGAAAAATGTGACATCATCAAATGGAAACTTCTTTGTAAACGGTTTGGGATATGAGTTATGAATAATCGCAATGATTGTTCATAACAAGTATCCTCCTTTATTATTTGTTATTTTATTATTTTATTAATAATTAATATATATAAATGTGGAGTATAATAATTACATTATATTACCACTCAATGGACCAACACTATATATGTGTAGGTATATCAATACATATATACTGTTGGAATGCTTGATTTAGTTAGCGACATTGGAGAGATTGCTATATTAGCGCCACTGACATTGAGAACTGATATATTAGCTCCACTGAGACTGCAAGGAAGCGAGCAATAGAGTCACCTTTAGCTTACTAGCTAAAAAGGGAAATCAAACTTTAATTCTGCGACAGCTTATGCTAAATCCTAATTTTAGGTAGAAAATTAATAACATAAACCACCCACACAGTTTCTTTTTCTTCTCTTTTTCTATTTTATTTCATTAACTAATTAAAAAGACTAGCAGAATAATCCAAATCGAATGTGGAGAGTGAATGAAGTTGTTCTGCCAAGTGCTATTTATCTAAAAATATTATTTCTTTTTAGGCTGAGTCATTGTTGGTGGAACATTAAGGAAGATAACTTCTTAATACCAACTGGAACTAGTGAAGTACATCAAACCCTGAATTAACAAAGATGCTATCATTGCTCTTGACCGTGGGATCATCCGAAGTTAAGTTATTTAGGGATGAAAAAAAATATTTGACTCGTAAATACCAGATAAACACCAGAGTTGATTACAACCCTGGTCGTATATTGGCAGAATATGTGGACAGGATAAAGGAGCTTATGACCGCTGATGTAAGTAATATAATTGTCTGGGCCCTAACGACAATGGCTTGGACCAAAAAGGAGATCATCAATAACGATGGAAAAAAGGTGACGGTTTTGATACCGAATCCAACATTTACCATTGAGAACATTCCGTCTATCATGACGGAAATTACTGGAATCGTGGCTAAAATCAATTCCCAAACTAAAGTTTATTTAATGATACCTCCCATTCAAGACCTTTATATTTTTAATAAAAAGCGAATAATTAAAGAATGGGGAATTTCATTCGCAGACTATGGGATCGATGATCCCGAATTGGATCCTAAAAAGTTGCAAGAGCATTCAATTAAAAGTTTCAATCAGTTCGAGTCCTTAACTTCTGTTCATTATACCTGGCCAAATAAACAAATCATTCGGGGAGTTGAAATTATGAATTATCATTATGGGTTTAAAAATAATAGTGGGTCTAATAAAAATACTCCTCACAATAACTACTTTCGTCAATTATGCGATACGTTAAAATCTCCTTTACTTCAGGACGGGCTTCATTCCAACAAATCGTTTCTGGATGCCTTATTGGGTAGGTACCGAGAGTATTTTGTTCCGGCACAACCAACTATCCATAAACCTAGACCTATTTTATCATTTTCACGTAACCAAAAGTTTGAACGACAACCTCGTTCAAGTGATAATTCCTGGAAAAACAAAAACTCATATGGAGTTTATCATGATTATTCCCAGCCATCTACATCTAGTTACGCTCCGGAATTTGATAAAACTTTAGAACCAAATTGGGCATCATCCTCGAATGCTTATGTGTCACCTTCGGGGTATGATCAATATAACTATCCTAAATATGCTTATGAGACACAGACACCTTATGTGCCTCCACCACAAGCAGTTCCAAATCAATCATGTGGCAATAATGCAGCTTATGGTAACCAATCATGGTCATCCTATGGTGCTTCATCTGTTCCTGGTACGTCAGATACTACCACCACATATGGAAAATATGTCCTTCAGTCCAGTGTTGATGTACCAGAGGCTGATGTTGATTTAATTCAGAGGCGAGCTGTGCGTAATGCAATGCAGACTATGTAATGGGAGAAGTTGTCCTGGGAACAACGTCAAATTAACATGAAAAAATGGTTTAAAATTATTGAAGACGAGGACAAATTAGTCCATAACTCATAACTACCTTGTCATTACTGTTATACTTAAATAAATTAAATTCAATTCTAAAGTAATTTCGATATGTACCTTATTCTAAGAATCTTATGTAAATAAAATATTTTAAAAAAAGTTGTCAATTATGACCTCTTGAAATACTTTGAAATAAGAAAAAGTTTAAAAATAATTTACTTTAATTAAAATGCTTGTATATAAAATGTATATAAAACAGAAAAGATAAGGGGTTGTCAATGATGAACGCCCTATTAATATATTAGTGATGCTGGTTCGTTTAGATTAGTTTAGAGACGATGATCACCCTTCTGTAATACCTTCCTGCTTGGTTTTTCATCATTTAAGTACACAGTACAAAATGTGCTGTTTTGGGGGTTTAAACTTAGCGGGGGGGATGTAAGGGGGGGATCATCGCCAACTCATTTGTCCCTGTACCACAACAACAAGTAACCAAATGAAATATTATTCATCTATACTTCATCTATTGAAAACCTTAAAAAATAGGCATCAGATTAATTCTTTTTATGATTTCAGAAAGTCTTGTGGAAGTAATATATTTAAATGAATATTAATAGTTTCTTTAAGTTTAGTTTTTGTTTTTCACTGATTCATCAACGTTAAGATTAGGGAACTTAGTATATTTATAACATTGGAAAGACTGTGTTATTTCTTCACCGATTGATGTATTTAAGACAATTCAAGCTGTTGATTATTATTCTCAAGGTGGGTTTCATTCCCATTTTTACAATACTTCCATATTTTATTTTATTTACGATATGAATTGTTTAATGTCATTGTAATGTAATTAAGTTTTCAATTTATAATAAATTCATATATTAGTTTATGATGCCATAATAATGTAATGTTAAAAGAAGCTACTGACATAAATTTAGCGTTCTATAATTATAATCATATTCGCAGGCATTTATGTTTGCGTGTTGAAAGGGACAGTGAGAAATAGTGCAGATAGGAAGTCACATGCCGAAAAAGTGGAATATTTAAAACCTCTCATTGAAATTGCTCAACGTCAATTGATAGGGTTAGTGTATTCTTTAATTACTTCTTATATCTTTAATTTTGTGGGTAAATAAATATAAAAGACTTACATTATTTATTTTTTTTTATTTTAGGGTTTTAATTTTTGGCTGCTTTTAATTTTTGGCTGCTTTTAATTTTTGGCTGCTTTTAATTGGAAGCTCATTTTATTTTTTGGCCGGTTTTGCTTTTCGACTGATTTTGTTACCGGCTGCTTTTGGCTTAGTTTGCTTCCGGCTTTCTGCTTCTGGCTTGTGTTAATTTCCCGCTTGATTTTGAATTCTCTGGTCCAGAGCCACAACAGCTGAATGATAATAAGTTGATGTCCCTGCACTGTTTTTTCATTCTTCATACCCAGTTACGAGACATAGCCTAAAAGAGAATAGAGATCGAGAACATCTATCTACAACTTAAAAGTAATCTACAAGTATAACTACAAGATCACATAGAAGACACCACTGTGTTGATAGAAAATCTACTCTACTAAAGAAGACTAATCCTTATTAGAATATACTGACTCGACATTCTACATATTTTATAAACTTACCTTTTTGACAAAGGAAAAGCTTGGTCATCCTGAAAACTTCCTTGTTAGAAAAATCTTATCTTTATTTGTACTTTTGGTTTTTCATAACCAGTCCAAACAGTTGTTGAATTCTGAAACAGAGAAGGAGAAATTATTATTAATTCTACATTAAATTAATATATTATCAGAACTACTTTGAAATATTACTTACTTTTATTTCCACTCGGTTTTTGATTTTCTTCGTATTCATATCGAACCAGTTATCATCGTGATTCTGACCGATTACGTGTCAGACAAATAAACATCTATTTAATATTTCGTATCACTCAATTACGCAGTGTTATCAGTTATTATTTATCCTTAAAAGTTATCCGGCTAGATTTCTTTCAATAAAATATAACAGATACACACTTTCAATTTAACCGATTAATTTTCTAATTATCTATTTAAAGTAACTTAATCTAATGAAACTCGTTCGTAAGTGTTAAATAAGTGTGTATGCAACAAACGCAGACACAATCCATGGTAAAGCACTGCTGGTAAATAGGAAGAGCGGGGTCCACCTCATCTTCCCTGGGGTTAGCGAAAGCTTTCATCCTCTAATTGGAAATTCCTACTGACATCACCAGAATACGACGAGATACGAACTTTCTGCCTCTTTTTGACGTACAAGGTGTGTTTATATTACATTTGTACTTTTATATATTATTCTTGATCATTGACTGTCTTAAATATCTCAGGGAGGTAAAAGCTATCATTATCGCTATTGCCTCCCGTTACATATATATATATATATATATATATATATATATATATATATATATATATATATATATATATATATATATATATATATATATATATATATATATATATATATATATATATATATATATATATATATATACAGAGGTGGGCATCGTTACTCAAAAAGTTATTCAGTTACCTAGTTACTTGAAAAAGTAATTCTGTTATCGTTATTCCGTATGAATGAAAAAGTATAAGCAGTCGAAAGTGCCGTTAATATTTTTAGCTTATGACTACGTCATTAATTACGATATCTTAGGTAATTAATATTTTGTATATTAAATTTTCAACATTAAAAAAATTTTACTAAAAATTAATAATAATAAAAAAAAATAATAATTATACATAAATTATAAGCACGTATATATTTGTTTGTATATTCGTGTGTGGCATTCCTATATGAGATTTTAATTCGCCAAATGCTAATAAATTATACATAAATTCAAATAAAATATGCACTTTAATTAGGATAAACTTAAACAGCAACATTGCTTGAAAAATACCCACTTCTTATTTAAATATTTATTCTTTTAATTAATTTATTTTACTTCAATTTCTCCGTTTAAATTTTATAAATATATATAAAATGAAATTTAAGCACTTTTAAGATGCAGTGATTTAATAAAAAATTTATTACAATTTTATTTTTGAAAATAATTAAAAGTTTTCCGATAATAAATACGTGATACTTGATTTTTCATGTATCAAACATGGCACAAATTTGAGTCTGCTCCTGTCAAAGCTATTGGTTGAGAGTAGAAGTAAGCACCCAATAGCATCCTTTGGTACAAAAGAGAAAAGAAAATTTGCAGCATATATATATATATATAGCAAAAATAAATAATTATATATATATATATATATATATATATATATATATATATATATATATATATATATATATATATATATATTTAAATATATTATTAATTAATATTATATATATATATATATATATATATATATATATATATATATATATATATATGCCAAATTTAGCACAGAATCGTAAGAAATGCTTACGAAACGTAAGGAATTTTATTAATTCTGTAAGGTTGCTATTTCATGTGCTTACCGAATTGAGGATGTGCTTGCCGAAAAATGTAAATAAATTTCAGCAGGAAGCAGGCAGGAAATTGCTATTATTATTATTATTATTATTATTATTATTATTATTATTATTACAATGGTTTGCGAGTAATGACTAAAAATAAAATTGTGGAAAATATTGGTGTTGTATTCATATTTTTTTTCCCTTAATATATTCGTAAAAAAAACAAATGATAATGTTTTCACTACGCTTTAAGCCCCTTTGAATTGTTTATGTTTCATTCAATAAAATCAGCTTTAAAACTAATTTCTTTGGTATTTGGGTGTCGCGGGGGTTTCTCCTCCCTTAGGGGTATGGAAACCCCGTGTTCCCTTGGTCGGGCACGAGCCCCCCAAATTGCCGTGTAATACCTTACAAATAATATATATATATATATATATATATATATATATATATATATATATAGTAGTAGTATATATATATATATATATAGGTATATATATATATATATATATATATATATATATATATATATATATATATATATATATATGGTGCAAGAAGGAATAGGTATTTTGGGGATGAGGTTATTAGTAAGGAGGAGGTAATGGGTAGGGTGAGAAAGTTGAAGAATGGTAAATCTGCAGGTATAGATGAAATTACCAGTGAAATGATCAAGAGCGGAGGCGAGATGGTGATTGATTGATTTGAAGTTGTGTAATAAAGCGTTATGGAGGGTATAGTTCCAGGGATTGGAGGAGAGCGGTAATAGTACCCTTATATAAGGGTAAGGGAGAAAAGGGGAACTGTAGAAATTATAGGGGAATAAGTTTATTGAGTGTTGTAGGGAAGGTATATGCTGGTATTTTGGTCGAAAGAGTGCGTCGAGTGACTGAGGGACTGATTGGTGAAGAACAAGGTGCGTTTAGGAGTGGTAGAGGATGTGTGGATCAAATCTTTACATTGAAACAAATGATTGAGAAAATGAGGGAGAAGAAGAATAAATTGTATTTAGGTTTTATGGATTTGCAACAGGCGTATAATAGAGTTAATAGGGAAGGTTTATGGCAGGTGTTAGTGATATATGGTGTTGGTGGTAGGCTTCTGAATGGAATCAAAAGTATGTATGACGATAGTGAAGCATGTGTAAGAATAAATGGTGTCAATGGTGATTGGTTTAGGATTAATAGCGGAGTAAGACAGGTTGTGTTATGTCTTCTGGTTATTCAATTTGTATATGGATGGGGTTATGAAAGAATTTGAGGTTGATGGTAAGAAAAGAGTTAGAATGGTGGAATGGAGTTGAGTGGAGGGTGCCCTACCTATTATATGCGGATGATTTGGTTCTGTGTGGCGAATCTGAAGAGAGTTTGAGAGGATTGGTAGAGAGATTTGGCAGGGTGTGTAAAAGGAGGGGCTTGAAAGTAAACGTAGATAAGAGTAAGGTTATGGTTGTGAGTGAGGACACTCCTCAGTGTGAAGTTATGTTAGATGGTGAGCAGCTAGAACAAGTGTCTGAGTTTAAATATTTAGGGTATATGTTGGATGAGAAGGGAACGGACGATGCAGAGTGTAGTAGGAAAGTTGTGAATGGCTGGAAGGTGGCTGGTGCAATTAAATCGTTGGTGAATGCAAAGGGACTAAGTCTTGAGTGTGCTAGGGTCTTACATGAGGGTATGTTGTTACCTGTGTTATTGTATGGTAGTGAGACTATGGTCTGGAATAAGAAGTATAGATCTAAAGTTCAATGTGTTCAGATGGACAATCTTAGGGGTGTGCTATGTGTGAGAAGAATTGATAAAGAGAGGAATGAACGTATTAGAGAGTGGTGTGGTGTGAAGAAAGGGGTAAATGAGAGAATAAATGAAAGTATGTTGAGATGGTTTGGTCATGTGGAGAGGATGAATGATAGTAGGTTGGTTAAGCGGATGTATAGTGGTGAGTGTGTTGGGAACCGACCGGCTGGGAGACCGAAGAGAAAGTGGATTGAGTCGGTGAACGAATGTCTGAAGGAGAGAAATGTGAGTTTGGCAGAGGCCAGAATAAAGGTGCATGATAGGAGAGAATGGCGGGGTTTTGTATGGGGGCATGGTTGTGGCTCCACCTTGGGCCAGATGAACCCCAAGCATTGACGATGACTATAGTGAGGGTCCGTCGCGGTCCCATGATGCTCTAGGGTGGATTTTCTGTCTGTGACGAGCTCTCACTAATTAATGGTACAGAGGGGGCGGTAAGGCTGGGCTTTCTTTTCGACGTTTGTCATGTTCTCCTACTGCTTTTCTTTTCCGATGCTTGTACAGCACCTTACCCCCAATCTTGGGGCAAAAAGGAAAGTAAAGAAAAAAAAAAAAAATATATATATATATATATATATATATATATATATATATATATATATATATATATATATATAAATTATATATTTATGTCCAAAGCACCCCCCCAAAAAATAGCCAATTTTTATGTTTAATTGTTTTTGTTTTTTTCATTTTCCTAACTAA
>JABUQX010089980.1:32500-40000 GCA_015478945.1 Trachelipus rathkii
TATATATATATATATATATATATATATATATATATATATATATATACATATATATATATATATATATATATATATATATATATATATATATATATATATATATATATATATATATATATATATATATATATATATATATATATATATATATATATATATATATATATATATATATATATATATATATATATATATATATATAGTCAGACGGGGTAAAAAAGAACAAAAATCCATGGTGATTAACTGAAAGGGTATCCTTAGTAGAGAAGCAGGAAGAAAGTTTTCTTGTTTTGTGGTTTCGTTTAACTTTGAATGTTGAGTTTCAGTGAAATAATTTAAAGTTCTACGTACGAGGTTTTTAAAAGATAAGTCCTAGTTTTATCTTTTTCTTTCTTTTTTATTTTTTTTATGACAATACCTGTATGTGGATTCAAACCTAAAGAATTTTTGTGACTGTGAATTTCGTTCTTTTTACAAATTTGATTTTATTATTTTGGCACTTTTTAACTTTTAAATTTAGGTTTTAATGTTAAATCAATTTTATTTACTTTTATTCGCGAATTTATAGGGGTGCAAGTGAGCGTTAGTGTTTTTTTTAACTTTAGGATTTTTCATATTTTTACATATTTACTGTAAATAAGATTTAGTTTTTTTAGCATTTACGGTTTTTAATTTAGGTTTTAGACGTGTGAATAATTTTAACCCTATTTCACGTTTGTCTGTTTTATTTATTTTTTGTTTTGTCTGTTTGTTTTGTGGTTTTTGTATGTGCATGCAAGATGGCAGATTTGCACCGGCGCGGGCTTACTATCGACTTTGCTAACATCCGCGGCTTGCAATCTAACTCTGCATCCGTGGAGTACCACCTTTCTAACTCTAATCCTAACCTTTTGCTCCTGTCTGAGACCCAGATGGCTAAGAATTCATCCTCTAACTCGTTTAATATATCCAACTATAACTTATTCTATACTACCTGGAAGGGTAGAGTATGTGCCTATGTAAACATAAACACTCCTGTAACACGTCTCGAGAATCTCGAATCTCCTAACTTCGATGTTCTGTGGCTTAAAATCTTTCTTCCTTCTACTACAATAATCTTGTGCTTCTGCTACTGTTCTCCTAACAGAACAGATTTTCACGCCTTTTTTGAATATCTTACTACTTCTCACGAGACTGTTATATCTTCTCATCCAAATACTGAGGTCCTCTATTTAGGGGATTTCAATGTACACAACACTGAATGTTGGGTTCCTCTCATACTGATTTAGGTGGAGAGGAAGCCGAATCATTCAGTATTCTCAACGATCTGGAGCAACTAATTAAAGAACCCACACACATTCCGGATCGCCCCAACCAATTCTTGAACACACTTGACCTATGTTTCACCACTAGTCCTTCTCTCTATAAATACACCACCTTCGCTCCTATTGGTAAATCTGACCACAAACTTATATCTCTTAATTTTAATACTTTCTCTCCAACAGCTCCATCCTGCCCTACGCGTTTTCTGGCAATTTAATTGGGCCGATTGGGGGTCAACTATAATTGGAGTGACTGCTTTGACTCTGGAGACGCTTCAACTTCTGCCGATAAGGTGGGAGCTGTAATCGTTGATGGGATGAGCAGGTATCTCTTCTTCACTCAACCTCCCATAATCCATGGTTCGATCGTGTTGTTCTCTGGCCATCCAGGCTGCACAGTGCGTATCGGAGGGAAAATTCCTGTTCTCCCCAATACCTTGCTAATTCTTCATTTCCATAGAAACGCCGTAGATACTCTTCGACGAGCAAGCGGGCTTTCAAAGAAAGTGTGCCAACCTCCTTGGTTCTCCTACTGACAAATCTTTTCTGGCCTCTTGCCAAAAACATCTCTAACAACTTCTGTAAATCTGCTTTTCCTTCTTCGCCGCTTCTGATGGTTCTGTTGCTAATTCTCCAACTGAAAATAATCTCTTCTGCCTCCTATTTTCCTTAACTCAACCCTGGCGATTCTTGGCATTCCTCCCCTCCTTCCTCTCAGGTGTCCTATGCCTTTGCCTGTGATTACATTCGATCGGGTGCATGGGCTCCTGAAATCTACGAACGTTAGGAAGACGGGTGGCCCGGATGGCATTCCTCCCCGAGTTTTGGGGGAGTGTGCTTCCGTGCTATCCCCTCCCCTCGTTCAACTATATTCTCTATGTCTCAATACTTATACTTTCTCTCAGTGTTGAAGCACGCACATGTCCAACCTATTCCGAAAAAAAGGAAGCCGCTCTGATCCTTCTAACTATCGCCCTATAGCTCTTACTTGTATTCTATCTAAGATCTTTGAAACTCTTCTCAACTCTCATTTCTTAGATCATCTGGAATCTCATTCACTTCTTTCCGATCGCCAGTATGGCTTTCGGCGCTCGAGGTCTACTGATGATATACTCTCTTCCTATCTAACCGATTTATGGTTTTCCGCTCCTAGGAACTACTGGCAGACTTGCTGCGTGGTGCTTCACATATCCAGCATTTGACCGGTATGGCACGCGTCACTGCTCAAGCCTCCCTCCTTGCTTCCTCCTTCTCTTAGCTTACTTATGTCTAGTTTTTTTCAAATCGCTCAATCTCGATTGTTGTTGATGGGGCGACTTCTTCTTCCTTTTTCTATGAATAGTGGTGTTCCTCAGGGTTCTGCCTTATCTCCTACTTTATTCCTACTTTTAATGATCTTCTCACCTGCACATCTAACTCTAACTCTATTCACTCATATGCCGATGACTCGACCCTTCATTCTTCAACTCATTTCAATTCTGCTCATTCTTTTTACTTCTCTAGAATTGCCTCTCGTCTTAATATTCCCGACTCTACTCGCTTCTCGATCTGGATAGAATTTCCGGGGTGGTCGTCTGAACCTTGTGAAATTCACTCTTTAAAACTCAACTTCTACAAATCTCCCTCTCTACAACACCACTTAACTTTCTATCTCTTTCGACGGTTCTCTCTGTCTCTCCTGTCGACAATATAAACATCCTTGGCCTTAACATAAACAAAAAAATGTCTTGAAACCTCACATCACAACGGTTGCTAAGGCGGCCTCAAAGAAGCTGAGTTCTGTTTAGACTGCGAGACTTTTTTCCTCTTCACAGTTACTCCAGTTATACAAGGGCCTCATCCGCCCTTGTATGGAGTACTCCTCTCATATCTGGGGGCTCTGGCTTCACCCGGCTTTTGGATAGGTCGAGTCAAAGGGCAAAAAAGAGACTTATCAACCGTCCTGTTCTTTTTTCTAGCCCACTTGACCCTATCTTTGCGGCGCGATGTTGGTGCTTTATCTCTTTTCTAGGTACCGAAGTGCTCGAGGGAATTTTCCACTCGCGTGCCACCTCACCTTTAAGACGCCCTCGTAGCACAAGGGGTGCTGTGTCGGCACATGAGTTTTGTGCGTTGATATCAGCAACTCCAGACTAGTTCGCTGCGGTGCCTCCCTTCTTTCCTGCCACCTCTGTTCTGTGGAATTTCTTCCATCTTCTGTGTTTCCTACTCAATTTAATCTCCCTCACCTTTAAAGCCCGCGTCTGTGCTCATCTGCGTAGTTTGTGTTAGTTGAATTTTTTTTGTTTTTACACCTCCCTCCTTGAATAGGCATTGCCCGTGAGCGGTGGTGATAACCGCAAAAAAAAAAAAAAAATATATATATATATATATATATATATATATATATATATATATATATATATATATATATATATATATTGTGGTGGTAATACTAGCAATCTAGCAATATTGAAAGCGTGCCTAAGAAACTAGAGCATCCTTTTATATCAGGTCTTGATTCTCCATGCAAATTACTATCTTAAAACTCCGTGTCTACCTAATAAAACAAATAAGTCTTCAAGACCTGTTTTTGTGTTTTATAAGAACTTAAAACGAAACGACGACTAATAGCAATGTCCGAGTGCATAGATAGATAGATACAAAGTAACTGGCCAATATGCTTTTCAAATTTTAAACAACCCAAGTAAAGTGCTTTGAAAAGCTAATGATAAAAGATGTCTGATGTTTTGAAATATTTTTAACAGTTTAGTAAATTAAAAAGGTTAAATCTATTACCCAATGAATGAGAGGAAACCAGCATTACAATAATAATAATAATAATAATAATAATAATAATAATAATAATAATAATAATAATAATAATAATAATAATAATAATAATAATAATAATAATAATAAAAAGAGTATATTTAACACTATTTGTATTTAGGTCCCAAAGGAACAAAAGGACAAGATATAATACTCAAAAAGGAGAGAAAAATAGCTAATTAAAATTTTCAAAAAATTCCTTTTCTTAAGTTAAAAGGCAAAGCACTTAAAATGAAACTACCCACAAAAAAAATTTCCACATTGACTTTTTAAAAAGCGTTACCAGATAAAAATGCTAATTTTGTACAACACAAGAGAGAGAGAGTGAGAGTGAGAAAAAATGTGTAGAACCTAACAAAAATTGTTAAAAATAGAATTAAAACAATACTTAATAAATAATTAACAGTAGCTACCCCAACTATAACCGAAGAGTTGTCAAAATGATTCAAATGGTTATTCTTCGCAACATTACTTGTACTGTTTGATATTTTTATCTGTTAGAAAATAAAGAAAAATATATTTAATTTTTTTACACGTACCTGAGAAAGTTATATACCGACCATTATATATAATATATATATATATATATAGTATATATATATATATATATATATATATATATATATATATATATATATATATATATATATATATATATAATATATATATATATATATATATATATATTATAATATATAATATATAATATATATATATAATATATAATATATATATAATATATATTATATACTTATATTGTATATATATATCGCGTATAAAATCTACTTTTAGACTGAGAAATTTAACTAACCTTGATGATAACATTACCTAAAAATACGACTAAGAAAAACTATAATTGTATAAAAATAACATAATCAGCGTTCAAAAATAAATTTCTATAAAAAAAAATGTTTCATATAAATCATGACGAAAAAACGATTAAAAATGAAAGTTGAAACGAAAGTAAAAAAGAAATTAAAATCAATAAAACTAATAAAATCGGTAAGTCACGTTATGAGTAAGTAATTTATGAAGATTTTAACTTGTGACAGAAAAACAATAAAAATGGTTTCAAAGAAGGCCAAACACGACTGTAGGAAAATTATATATATAATATATATATATATATATATATATATATTATATCATAAATATATAGACATATTATAATATATATATGATATATATATATATATATATAATATATAATAGATAATATATAATATATATATAATATATATAATATATAATATATAATATATAATAGTATATATATATATATATATATATATATATATATATATATATAAACTCACACGCAATGATTTCTTAGAATTACTAGGCATGTTAATAATCAATAAGAGGAAAGAACAGGCGATCGATAAAATTTACAACAAAAAAAACAATGAGCCAGGTTAATACGAATACCTAACCAAAACTAAAGGAAGCATACCGAACCATTTTTATAAATATATAAATATACAAAAAAATCTTCTCTCTCAATTATCCGTGACCTCAGCATAATGATAAGAGAGACAACGCTAATCTCCTTTATCAGATCACCCCATTCTCCATTTTTCGAGGACATTTGTGATATTACAAATAAAAACTCTTCAATTTACTTAAAGTACAATTACCCGTGTATATATTATATATATATAGTATATATATATATATATATATATTAATTATATATATATATATATATATAATATATAATATAATTTATATTATTATATATATTATATTAATATATATATATATATATATAAATATATATATATATATATATATATATATATATATATAGTCATGTGCCAAAAATAAAACTTGGATTCGCATGCAAGTAATATCGCGTATTATTCGCACAGCGTGTCCATAATTTAAATGAAAAAAAGGTTAAACAATTAATTAGGCAAATAAAATGTCTTGATCAGACAATGAAAAAAACCTCTCTCAAAATTAGTAGAAAAGATCGTGTTATTTACATTCATTACTAAATCTTTTCATAGAGATGGAAATTTAAATAAATAAATACCTTAATATATATATATATATAATATATATATATATATATATATATTATATATATACATATATATAATATATATATATTATATATATATAGATATAATAAATATATAGATAATATATATATATTATTATTATATATATATTATATATATATATAATGCTTCCCCCATCCCCGCCCATCTAAACACTCTCATTAATTTATCAAAGACATCCATACTCAATTAAGCCAAAGAACGATCTCCGCATACCCAAATAACATCATACTGGATCCAACCACATCCCCCCGATATATCCCCTTCTAAACAAACTTGTACCCCAAAAACTGGTAAGCTGTTTCCCGCCTCCCGTATTGGGGGGATCCATCCCTCCTTCAGGAGTATAAATTTTTTAAAATTCATAAACGTACGCTTTCACATACTTGTCAAGATGTCCCTCCCTGGCAAAAGATGACACAAAAACCCCCTTACTAAACTGCTCTGACCTAATGGACATCATACATAGCTTCAACGGACTCTCTGGGCCCGGCCTGCCGTGGTGGCACAATATCTCGTGATAGCCTACTTCTAGTAGGGGGGAGTGGCGGGCTTACCAACTTTCATATATATATATATATATATATATATATATATATAAATATATATATATATGATATATATATATATATATTATAAATATATATATATTAATATATATATAAATAATATATATATCCGTTTAATGAGCAGAAATAAAATTGGCTTCTTTTTGTTTTGTCATCATATTTAATTAGTTATGATAATAATCAATAAGTTGATTTGAATACAGGACAAAAAATTTTAAATAAAAGAAAAAAAAGGTCATGTTAATAATATGCTACTTTTTTCAAATCTTACGTTGGCAGCGCCCGAGACAAATGACGTGTCGAGATATCTTCTTGAAGTTCGAAAACCGTCCCCTTAAAAAAAAAAAAAAAAAAAAAAAAAAAAAAAAAAAAAAAAAAAAGTGTGTTAAGGAATTGGTTTTGATTCATGTAGGTAGAGGTGAAATTTATTGCAGTGGTTCGTCGCTCAAATATAAGTTAGTTTTACTTTACTGCATCGTGATACAATATAGGTAGGTTGCTTTTATGTCTTTCTTAAGTTCAGAGTTATGATGGTTTTGTTATGTATACCAACAACAATCTATATATGAAAAAGAAAAAACCAGTACGGACGTTATTTACCCAAAAAACTATTTTTACCCTACCATGAATCCTCCCCACTCGGAAGCAAATAAAAATTCTCGTATCTTTCTTATGAAAAATCCAGACGTTTTGGCTTACTTTATCAATTAATTTTTTAAAAGTCTTCATATTTCGATCTTTCTCGTATCACAT
>JABUQX010089980.1:45000-53605 GCA_015478945.1 Trachelipus rathkii
ATTATATATAGTATAATAGTATTATATTAGACATAGGGCGTTGTAACAAAACGGCGGTGGCTACCCATAAGGATTTTTAATGTAAAAAAAAGTGATTATATATTAAAAAAATAAAAATGAAAAAAACTTATATAATGGTACAATTACCAAATTATATGAATATATTATAAAAAATAATATATACTGATATATTATATATATATAATAAGGTGATATATATATATATATATATATATAGTATATTTATCGGGTACTAACTTTGATTAATTTCCCTTTGACTTCTGAACAATATTTGAGTTTAAATGGTATTACTACTAATATTTAAATATTAAATAATATAGATATATATATATATATATAGTATATATAGATATTAATATAATATATATATATATTATATTATATATAAAATATAGTATATAATAATATAGATATATATATATATAATATATATATATTAATATAATATATTATATCGTGTTATATTATATATATATATGTATATTAATATATATATATAGTATATATATAGATAGATTTTCTGATATATTATTGTAATATATTATTATATATAGTGATGATATATAATAATTATATAATATATATTATCGAGAATAACGAATCTTTCAAATTCATATCTAAACTATAGTTTTTCATCTGTGGTAAGAATATCATATATTTTGCTAAAAAATACTGAAGCAGAAAGATAGCATTTTGCATAGAGTTATATTTTAGGACCAAATTTTAGTCAAAATAGACCTCATTTTATATCTTTTCAAATTTTTTAACAATAATACCGCAACCATCTTAATATCAGAATGGTCTGTAGTATATATATATATATATATATATATATATATATTAGATATATATATTTAATGTTGCCAATGTTGTAATATAGGATGTTCGCTTAGGTTTAAAAATGGCTACTGTTGCTTTGTTTTATAGTATATCCTATTTATATATAATATTATAATATAGATATATATATCTCTATTGATACTATAGGGATGTTCGTCTTTAGGTTTAAAAATATTATTGAATTTAATAAACTCGATGGGATCGTTTATATTTTATATTATCATAAGTTTTATTTGACAATTTCCCTAATGTATATATAATATATATCATATATATTATCGTATTATTATTTATAATAATATATTTAATAATTCATTGGCTAAAAAAATATTTTAAAATATACTCTTTCTCGCTAATCAAGTCGAATATCTTATACTCTTCACACCCAATTTGCAAATGCATTTATTCCCTTGAAAATTCACGCAAAAAAAAAAACATAGAAAAATGTTGCATTATGATTCGATATAACTTAAAAATGGAATAACAGTTTAATTATTTATGATCATGAAATTCATGAAATTCTCTGCAATATAGGTCGTGGCTCGTGCATATCCCACATTATATAGGTAAGAGAGAAGATTATAAAAATGATAAATGCTAAGAAGTATCACCTCTCATAGAGGCATCAACATTTCTATAATTTTTTAGGATAGAAATTCAACTTTCACTTAAGGATGTTTAAATTATTAAAATATCTGTAGATTTTCCTTTTAATGAGCGTGAGGGCCATTATTCGATTAGATTTTCACATTAATCTAATTATAAGCATATTTTGTACCTACATAAACTTTCTCAAATTCATTCACTGAGCTAATTTCCGATACGTGATTCAAGGATCTATACAACCACTTACTTACTCATAGGTATAAAGTAGTGTTGATTTATTCACTTATTTTTCTATAGAGTCTAACTCACATATATTCAATAAATTTTATTAAAAATTAAAATTATTTAAATAATATAATAACAAAATTTATTATATATATATATACATTCTGATTGTAAATATATTAACTAAGCGTTCACACTATATATTAAAATTTATATTATTAATTATGAATATTTATTTCCATTCTCTGACTATCCCTGACCAAATCTGCAATTTTTCCTTATGTAACTCAGTCATATATAGTGTTACGTTTATTTTGGTTTAATATAAATAATCTATATGTAATTATGATAATAAATAATATATATATATATCTTGTGCAGCCTAGTATTATATATATAGTATTACAGAGCGTTGTGTTCTAATTTCGTATATCAATACATATAAATTTATTTTAAAAATACGTACTATTAGAAAATATTGTTCATCATCATTGTGATGTAAATTTTTAAAAAAATTATTTTTTTTTATTTTATTTTTAGAAAGAAGCCTCTTATATATATATATATATATATTAAATACTACTTATTACTCAATATAGAGCCGTATATATATTTCTCACATTACTAGGCAACATCATCAAATGTGTGCATAAATAATTGATCGATGCATATATGATAACAATACATAGTAGTGTATATTGATTATAACTGTTTACAATATATGCGAGAGTATTTATATTTTAAAAGGTTTTTGGGGGCGGTGGTGAGCGTATTAAGTGAGCGCTATAAGTGTGGATAATAAAAATTAATAGAGCTTTTGTCTCTACATAGTAAGATAGTCACATAAAGTGTCATCATATAATAATTGTGACGACGAGTATTTTATTTTTTAGAGTTTACTGTGTATATCTTGCGTTCTAGTTAGTAAAACGTCTATAGAAATATATATGTAATATATTTTATACCAGGTTACAGTTATCAAGAAAATTTGAAATATTAAGAACTCTAAAGAGAATTCTTCTTGCTGGTGTGATAAAGCCTGTCTCAGAGAATATGTGCTAGCTATCTATGTAACATCTTTCTTATACAACGAGTTACCAGTCAGTTACAATGTGTTGTGACTCTTTATAATGAATAAAATTTCCTATTTTCATATCCTGTGTTATAAACTCATATCTATACAAGACCTACGATGTATAGTTTACACTATGAGCACAGTCTAACTCATTAAGCATAGCTTATTCCAATCCCCCACTCAAGAAAAAAAAGCAAAATTATTATTCTCTTGGTTATATTAATACAACTAATGGTTGTTGGGATTTTCTTAGTGAAAAAACATGTTTGTTTCCAACTCTATATAATATAATATATATACTAAATATATATATAAGTTAGATTAGATAGAATCTTTAATGTATATAAATAACTTTATACTATAAATGAGTAATCTATATATAAGAAATATTGTATTGACACTGTTCTTATATTATGAGAGAAATTTATAGGGACTATGTCTTTCATATAGGTAATTTATCTCCATACAAAATTGTGACTACTTTTAAATTAGATGATAGAGAAAACCCCTCCTTTATCCACTCATGGTATCATTTATTTATTCGCATTTCTCATTAAATAGGTATACTATAAATATAATTATAAGTATACTCTCTATTATATCATATAATTTTAAATAAAATTTTACTCCACAAATAATTTCCGCATTAACATTTGGTATTAATTCTTAATAGGTATTGACCTTATATTACGATTAGAAGTATAATAGTGATTGAGAAAAATAATAAATACTATAATATATATATATAGTATATATATATATATTATATATATATTATATTATTATATATTATATATATATATATATATATATTATAAATATATATATATATACTTCATCATGTCTCATTATAGTATAAGGTACATCAAATGTAACAACTATTCTGAATAAAATATTTTGAATTTATTATTAAATATGATATAGATATATATATTATTATAAGATATTATATATATATAATATATATTATAGATAATGATAAGTATATTCACTGCATAAGTAGTATGATAATTAGATTTGATACTCTTATTTTGATTCTTATTCTTCTATATGATATAGTACTCAATCAGAATCTGTTGTGTTATCTAATATAGATTATATGATATATTGATATAGTATTACTAATTATTACAAAATGACCTCATCTTTCATGCAATAAATCAAATCTTTAGTTTATTCTGCATGGTGCTGGAGATTTGTCTGATTCATCTGTGTATACTTGTTTTCTTTTTTCTTATAACGATTATAAACTAGAGGATCATCTCTTGACCATCTTAGAGCCCACTTTGACAGTTCTATTGGTATGTTTTATACATTACGATAGAGATAATATATACTTCCCGAGTGCGTTTAAGGGTAGACTTTTCTTGTATATTTGCACAGGGTCTGTATGGACATATCAAGTGATTTGTCATGTGTAAATCTATGCAAAAAAGCTTTACTCCTGTTAGTAGAATGCTTCCACACACAGGGATCTATTTATTTGAGTTGGAATCACTTAAGAAAGTGCTAAAGTTTCTTGCAGCCAATTCTCATTTTTCAAAATTAAAGGTTGGTTACACGGGAGAAACATACATAGTGCCACTTTGTTTAACACCATCTGGGATATCCCGTAACCGACGGTATGTCTAGTTTACCAGCGAGCTCCCTAATACCACTATGGTCTAGTTCAAGGTAAGAGTATTTTATTATAGATTTAATTTTCTTGTCTCTGTATAATATAGGGTCAAAATCGAATGAAATATTTATGAGATAAAAAGCCAATTTCCTCATTAGACTGCAACTATAAAAGCACAGAGTACCTTCATTTCGTGTGTGTTCAAATCTACTACATAAATGATAAAAATAATAAAACACCTGCAACAAAAAGATAATGTCCCTAAAAAAGAAAAGATGGTTAAACCTCAGGAATAATTAATGTCCATTGTTATAATATTTAAACAATAGTATTTCTATATAAATACTATACAAATTTTTACACATTGTATCTTACTCTCCTCTCACGAGTCAATATATATATATACTCAATTCTTTTTATTTTACTATATCGGAGTGTATTATTATTAAATGTGAATTGTGAAATTTAGTGTAACTATACTATTCGTTTTTAGACAGGTAAAATGAGCTGAGTAGTAGTAAGTAGTTTAGTCAATAGTAGTGAAGTAATAGAGGTAATATGTGAACTAAAAAAGAGAAAGAGAAACAGGATAAGGATAGTAGAATTTTATGAATTGTCATAATCCTCGCCCAATCATGTTTTTCATTCACTAGATAGTCTCAAAGTTACATCTCTCATTTCCACAATTTATACAGTTACACAGTAGTAAGGTGAAAGTAAAAAAAGTAAGTGTTATCCTTTATAGTCAGATATGTAAACATGAGAGGCCATGGATTACATGTTCGATCATTATGAGTTTTAGTGATTTTTAGTTTGGAAATGTTAGTGGAGTTAGTATTAAAAATTTATTTATATGACGAAGATCCAGACGCCTGCCATCGTCTACATCAGGAACTCCCTGCATTAGTTGTATGTTTGCATTGGAAACTAGTTTAATAAAATTTAATTCGATTATAGCGTTACCTATACGTTGCAAGAGTACACTATTATAGAAAAATTCTTTCCACGAGAGACTTATCTCTCAAAACTCTAACAATTAGGTTGTGTACCGAATTATTTGTAGTGTTGTTTCCTATCAGGGACCTTTATCCCATTTCCCTGTGATCTTTACACGATTATATCTCGCCGATGGGGGTATAATAACCAATAATTGGAAAAAATGTTAGTGATAGTAAAGCTATCCTATTTTACATTCTTTTCATTATAAATGTTTTGATATTGAAAACAGCGTATTATAGTTTAAAATAATATAATATAGTATATATTATTATGAATATTAATATTATATATTATATATATTATATGTATATATAGATAATATATATATATTATAGAATATTAATATAGTATAATATATATATATATATATTATATAGATTAATATATATATATATAGTAAGTAATATATATAGGTATAAAATATGTAGGGGAGATGAACTGGGATATAGTAATATAATATATGATATTAGTTAATATATATATATAATTATATATAATATAATATAGATATAGATATATATATATATATATATTAATATATATATATAACTATATATATTTAGATATATAGTATATATATTTAATTATTATATATAATATATATAAATATTATAGATATATATATTATATTAATATGAATATATATATAATATTATATTTATATTTATTATTAGTTATTATATGATTATATTATATATATATATTTTATATAGATAATATATATTATTTATATATAATATATTATAATTATAAATATATATAAAATATTATATATATTATATAGAATATATATATATTATATATAAATATTATATTATTATTATATTATTATATCATTATTAATATGTCATATAGACTCTTACCTCTATATATATATATATAACTAACCCTGGTTTCCTTAAACATTAGGGAAGGTTCTCCATTTGAAAGAATTTTCTAGATAACAAATAAGTCATATAATATCAATAATTTTTAGTTAAATAATGTTATGAAAAATTCTCTTTATTTTTATTTAATTTATATGTGAGTTTATATGTAAAAAAATAGAGTGATACTATTCATAATAATAAGAATATACATTATACATAATTTACAAATTTGAATAATAGAAAATTATAGTCGGATAATATAAAATATTTAAGTAATTTTCATTATAGTTTTCATCTTTATAATATCGAAAGCGAAAACTATAATCGCCATTTTGTATATATATAATAAATAATGCTTGAGTTTATCATAATCAAATATTAAATAATATATGTTATATATATAGGTAGTATACTAGGTACTTATGCTAATGCCTCTTACCGTAATAAAGATACGGTATTTAGAGAAAATTTAGTAATAACTGATATATATATAATATATGGTATATATATTTATTGATTAACTATTTCACTTGACTGAATATTTAATAAATTTTTTACAAGTTAGTTTTATTATTTCCTATCTAAGGAATTATCTATAATTTAAATATCCACTTCGTCTATTAAAAAAAAATATAAATATAATATAACATAGTTATCTACATTGTTTCTTTAAATGCATATATTTATTTACGGATAAAAATATAAGGTTTATAATATTATTTATAATAATTTATCAATATGGTAATATAGGAAATGAGGTAGGATAAATAACAATAATAGGTATAACCCTATAATTTTTATACCATCTTTTATGGCTAAGAAACTGACAAAATTATGGGATTATAAACTCATAAATATAAATTACATACATAAAATATAAATTAATTTTGTTAAATATATAATATTATATATATTATATATATATATTAAATAATATATTTATTATAGTATATATATAGATATATAAATATATTTTAATATTAATTATTATATTATGTATTTATTATAATTTAATATTTTTATTATATATCATATTATAATATATATATATTAATGTATATATATTTATAATATGATTAATATAATATAATATAAGTAATTAATAATTATATATTAGATGAAGATAGTAACTATATAAGATAGATTATAAATAATATAGGACTGAGGATATTATAGGAGAGAGATAGGTAAGAGGATAATATATAGGATTATATAGGTACGGGTTGGACCAAGATAAAAGAGGCGCACCGTGTTATATTATGTTTTGATAAGGATGATATGTATTTAATTGTAATAATATTTGTAGGTAGCTGAGTGTTATGATATTTTAACGGTAGGGCGGCGCTCGAGCGGGGTCACATGATGTCGAGCGGCAAATTAGTCATCTGTGCGACGTTTTCAGTAGTCAATTTGAAGCTTATTTTGATAAGGGGTCTGGAGAATCCCTTTTTCAATCCCAACAAAGACTGTTTATTGTTGAAATTTATTTTGGATGTAAATCGTTTAATTAATTAAAACATTAAAATGAAATGTTCACGTTAAAATACCCAAACACAGCTGTTCCGGAAAAGAGTGTTGTGCAGAAATTGATTGGTAAATTTTTCGAACAACAGGTTCGGTCGCTAACGCCCAAATGTAACTGTTCTGAAAGAAACAGTTTCTTGTGGCAAAAATGTAAAAATATTGCACGTGTGCAAGAGACTATGGTTAGAAATCCACGGAAATCAACTAGACGTCTATCCGCAACAAACTTAAACAGTCAAACGAACTTCATGCCCAGTAAACATGTGAAGCTGTTAGCATATGCGACTACAAAGTTGTTTTTATTCTAGGTTTCAAGGTGCACATTTTTTCAGCACCTCCTATTGAACTAGTGACCTATGAATGGTTCAGTACCTTGTTTTTCATAATATAATAATTCAATATTCTGTATTGTGTATATACAATAAAAGAGTTAATTAACTGCATGTTGTTTATGAGACTTGGGGCCTCTTTTATCCTGGCCAAGGGCGCGTGGCGGGGTGGTGGTGAGGCCACTTCTGTTATATTATATTAATATATTATATAGTGATATATATATTATATATATTAATATATATATATATATATATATATATATATATATATATTATACTGGTATATAGTAATATATATATACTAATAAATATATATATAGCAGCTTACCAGCTGCTCAAATGCTATCGACCATACTGAGAGTTCCAGCGAGGAATACTATCGGAAGAAGCTAGCTGATAAAAAGCACAAATGTAGCTAGTTGGACTTCAAGTCCGAATATGAAAACGCAAAACAGCGTATTAAAACTTTAGAAAAAAAGATGTGTTTAAATATGTA